>VDFB02275252.1:0-21824 GCA_007258455.2 Sequoia sempervirens | reverse complement strand
AAACCCAACTCGTAGAGAAACCCATGGTATTTACGCATATGCTATAAGCACAGGGAACCCTACTCATAAAGAAACTCATGTTATTCGCACATATACCATAATCACAGGGAACCCATTTCATAGAGAAACCCATGGTATTCACAAATATGCCATAAGGACTGGAACCTAGTTCATAGACAAACCCATGGTACTCACTCGTATACTATAAGCACAGAAAACTCAGTTCACAGAGAAGCCCATGATTAGGATAAGCATAGCCCATGTTTGGTGCACCAATTTCATATGCATACATATCCCAACGATTGCTGTGCTGAAAACAACTGTCTGGAAGCCAAATGACACAAACAGATTCTGGAGGTACGCACTATGTTTGGGGAACCAATTATGATTG
Organism: Sequoia sempervirens; assembly: GCA_007258455.2. Classification (NCBI taxonomy): domain Eukaryota; kingdom Viridiplantae; phylum Streptophyta; class Pinopsida; order Cupressales; family Cupressaceae; genus Sequoia; species Sequoia sempervirens. The sequence goes on along the minus strand of VDFB02275252.1, from coordinate 21,433 downwards.
TCCTATTAACCATATTTAATCAACAAGGGAAACACAAACTATTATACAGAGCATTCACGCCTACCTAAGCTAATCATTCGTCTGTACTCCATGTATCTTTCCTACCTCTCAAGAGAACCAAAATTCCCCTGAATGTGCATCACTCCGAAAACTAGGACTGTGAATGTTTGTTGCATTGTACCCAATATTATTATCTTTGACTTCCTTTCTCTTTTATATGTAGGCGGTGATTTAGGAGAGTATCAAATTATATGATGTTTTCTCGAGATTCGCCTCTCTTCCCAAAATATATAAATTGAAAGAAAATAGCAAATGTTACTAGAATGCTAAAAGAAGTAATATGGCAGTATAAACGATCTTACCAGAATCAATTACAGCATCCCAGTCTACGTTGCCGTCTTTAGTGAATTGTTGAATATCCCAGGTGCCATTTTTCCACTTTGGGTTTTCAAATCTCTCACTTGACTTAAAAGATAAGGAAGAGGCACTCTTCTCCCTTTCAGTGCTCACACTGTCTATTGTCGTTGCATTTGCTCTTTTATGTGCTTCTAAGTTTGCACCGCTTCTCAAGTTTACAGGACCCAAATTCAATTGTTCAAATTTCTTAGCTCTTCGCAAATTGCCATAGCTACAGAAGCCACGAAAATAGTCAGGTTTTCTGCATGTAGAGTATTGCATCAAGCCTGCCATTACTACTCTTATCCAATACTCTGCGTTCTTTTAGGCCATGCATACATGTATATATATATATATATATAAGCGCAAATAGCTTTACCAAGGGATTTATTTAATTAAAAATATACTTAATGATATCAATCTAATCCAAAAACTGCTGTAACATTAAAAATACTTTTTAAATTTAGCTGGAGCATTCTAATTTCCCATCCCTCACAATTCTATATGATAATTTCAAATCATTCTTAATTTTTTTTACAGCAGTTTATTTGACAAGTCTCTTACTTATAATTAAGATTTCAGGGTCACATCATCAATATGATGCTATGTCAGCATGTTTTTTGTTGATGTGTTCAATAAGATCCCAAAAAATTGTTAGATGATAGTTGTGCACTAAGTCATGCTTTATTAGTGTATTGATGTGGCATTACAGGAATTGTTGTTTTTGGATCTAAGGAATATATTTCATTCAATTATGAATACTCATGATCAACACTAACAATTTTAAAGTCACAACTATTAATGTTATATTACTAGCAATTGTACCTTAGTGTGCAATGGGTACGGCGAAGAGGTGTGGAAGGTCAATTCAGAAAAATTTGGTCTATTTTTTGTAAACATTTGTGCACTACATGAGATTAATTGGTAGGCCATTATCATTTGTGCAAAAAAAAAAGTATTAATAGAGAAGTGATAGCTTCACATCAACTATGCATCCACTTATAGGGATCCCAACGTGACTGAAAAAAACCTCTTAATCAAGAAGGTAATCAAGCTCTATTACCAACAAGCTCTTGTTTTGTTTGCAATAGGGAGAAAGGGAGAGAGAGAAAGAGGATGGAAAGAGGAGACGAGGGGGGAAGAGGAGAGGACAGGAAAGAGGAGGAATGAGAGAGAGAAGGGGGGGGGTGGGGAATGGAAGGAGATGGAGATGGAGGAAAGATATGGAGAGAGAGAGGGAGATAAAGATAGGGGAGGAAGAAATATGGAGAGGTTCCAGGAAGAGAACGGAGAGATGGATTTGATGATTACGTCCAGAGAAAGAGGGGAGAGGAGCACTGAGGCAGAGACAGAAAATTGAGATGAAAAGAGGAAGAGGGAGGAAAATCGAGACAGAGGCAGAGATAGGGAGACAAAGAGGGAGAGGTGTGGAGGAAGAGATATGGATGAAGAGGGAGATAGAAGGAAGAGATAGAGATATGGATATGAAGGAAGAGGAAGAGAGATATATATATAGATAGATAAAGAAGGGGGGGGGAGGGAGAGATAGATAGAGAGAGAAGAGGGAGAGATGGGAGAGAGGACATTACAACTTAATACAGAGAGGAGTATATCAAAGATATAGATAGAGGGCATATAGAGAGATAGAGAGGGATAGGGAAAGAGATAAAGAGATTGGGAGAGAGATGGAGGTAGAGAAAGATATGGATAGAAAGAGATAGAGAGAGGAGTGAGAGAGAGAGAGAGAAATAGATATAAAGATACAGAGAGATGGAGGGAGAGATGGAGAGAGAGGAGATGGAGAGATAATAATATATAATTATTAATTTAATTTATACTATATAAAATTATAATTAATATATTTTTATATTTATGTTTAATCATTTTTATTATAAAATATAATATATAATAATAAATATTTTTATATTATATATAATTTAAATTATATTATATATTGTATTATATTTATACGTTAATTTAATTTGTAATATATAAAAATATATTAATTATTAGTTATTATAATTTTATTTATATTTAATAGTTTTTAATATAGAATATAATATGTAATAATAATATAATTTATATATATAATATTATATATACCAACATCTCTTCGCTGGTCCTAGCGAATCTGCTAGATTTGAAAGTCTCAAAGGTGGAGGCGAAGGTGATAATGCAGCGCTTGTTCAGAAAGGACTTGTTGGTTGGGTTAGAGGAGACTCTGGTTGCGGCTTCCTTGGGTATTGGCATCCCGCATCCGTGTGATTTGGAGCTTTTGGCGGACCTAGACACTTTGATTAAGTTTTATCCCTTTCTATTGGATATTGGCGGCATGGAGTTGATAAAACACCATCGACTGGCAATGGCAGGGTTGGATTTTCTGAAGAAGAAATACTGGCTTGTGGCAGTCCAAAATTCAGCATGGAAATATGAATTCCGCGTCTTTGCACAGAACAATGTCTAGTAAATGGTTTGGGTGTGTGTTTTAATGTTTGGTTGGGTGCGATGGTCTGGAAAATGGTCTATAGGATGGTATTATATTCAGAACGGTGTCGACCTTAGTTAAATGCTATAATGCTCATAGTATTTATGGTGCGGACATAGCTAGTTTTGGGGATATCAACCCTACGTGGTCATTTTGACAGGAGCGGTTTAACTGTAAACAATGACGGTCTTCCTTTGCCCCACAATCATGAACTGGAAATGTAATACTTTTTGATATATCAATATAATACACTATCTTACTTATCAAAAAAATATATTATATATAACAATAAATATAATTATATTATATATAATTTAATTTGTATTATATAGAAAATATATTATATATTAATTATATATTGTATTACATTTATATTTAATAATTTCTAATATAAAATAATACCTTTTTATTAAAGTTAATAAATTAATAGTTTAAAAGTAAATAGATTATTTTTAAAAAATTATTAATAAATTTTAAAGTTTTAAAGAGATCAAAATATTAGTGAAATTTTTAATTTAATTTTTAATGGGCACATTAGCCTCTAATAGGACATGACTTATATAGGTTGTAGGTCTTCACTATTTTTTATTTTTTTTATAATATTTTTATAAAAAAATATTAATTTATTAAAAAATATTAAAAAATATTTGTATATCTTTCTTCATTTTTTCTTTAATCTCTCGTTTGAAAATCTTTTTTTCTTGTAAGCGAGTGAAAAATATGACGAACGAAAATCTTCAAAATTATAAATAATATAAAGAATCTCGCTCCTTTGTCGGTGAAAAAATATGTAAACAGAAAATACTCGCGCTACTAGTGAGGCAACTCGCTCACTTCAAATGGGGAATGCCTTCAGTGTAATTAAAAATATTGGTCATTAAATCAACAAATACTATCACAACTATTGAAACATTGGGTCATTTCTTCTAGTTTAGGCTAATCTAATAGCATTGTATATAGATAAGTACAATTAATTTAAGTTAATTTGCATTTTTTTTTAAATTAAATGTTAAAGTAATAGAAAGAAATGAAGATAATAAATGTATTTAGTTTTGTAATAAAAAATTAAATGTCATGTGCTATAGTGTATGAATTTAAATATTTCAAGAACGTAGAAAGATCATAACAATCTATAAATCATCTAAAGGATTAAAATATTTTATTTACTTTGTGGAAGGTTGAATGTAGGGATGAAGGTCAATTCTAGTTATGATAATGTACTTCACTTGTGGACTTAATTGGGAAACATATAAAAGAATGCTCTCAATTTCACCCAATTCATCTCTACTACCTTTTATGACATTTGAAGATAATCTATGTTCAAGAAAACATTGGAAAGATTATCATTGCATCACAAAGATATGTGTTATCCTAGGTCAACCCCTAAAATATGTGCAAAAGATCAACATAGCAAGTGAGGGCTCTAGAATTATCTATGCAAATTTGTTACTACTTTTAGAGCACCAAAATCAAATGTTTGACTATTAATTTTTCATTTAATACTCTAGAATAAGAAAGTACTTGTGAATTCCTAGATGACTAAAATGAATGTATTTATTACCTTTAAATAATAGCACATAGCATCAAATTTTACAAAACATATACTTTTTGACTCAAGGCAAGAAAATAAAAAGGCTCAATTAACCAAAATTTGAATTTGAATTTTAGAAAGGCAAGGGTCAAGCTAGTGAATGTAGGATTGACTTTGCAACTACAAAAATGACCCTAAGTGGACAATCATATCTAGCTGAACAACATCTATATGGAGACAGGCATACAAATAAGTGTAAAAAATTATAGGAATAGATGAATATATTGGAGTATGTGCATATAATGTTAGAATTGTGAAAAACATGAGCCACAGGATCAAACAACGAACAAAGACACCTTCCACACAAGAGATCTGTAAACAATATATGCAATGTTCCTCAACAAGAAAAAGGTACAAAATGAACCTCAAGAATCTTCATGGAAAACAAGAGTCCTCAAAGGTTGAGAGTTTGAGAATACAAGAAAGATAATACAATGAGGGTTGAGTGCTATATTGGACCAACCCTAAATGGTAAAGGAATTAGATTAGGACAAGTGTCAATATCACATGCAATGAGACAAAATGATATAATAATAGCTCACTTTAGTTAACATAGAAAAGCACGTAGTTAACTGAATAAAGAACTCCTAAGTTTAGCTTAAGTGCATGAGAATACATTTAAAGACTAATAATCAATTAAAGATTAGTTAATTATTAGCTAACGCATGATTACTATAACACCCCCCCTTAAGATGAACTTAGGGAGTAGTAAAAACCCTAAAAAGAGAATGCATGATGGGTCCCGAAAAATAAGGCCTAGTGAGGTACCCATGTACAAACAAAAGATCTCTCAAAATTGGAGAAAAAGAAAAAGAAAACCACATGGGAAAAACTCCTCTCCAAAAGAGAGAAAGGTGAATGAAGAACTGAAAAGCCTCCAAATCAAGGTGTAGGACTGAGAATCCTCCAACCAAAACACTGTCTTGAAAAAGAGGAACATGTAGAACATCATTGCAACACAAAGAAGCTATAAACAATTATCAAACGATGAATGCTATAGTGTTGAAATGAACCTCCTCTAAAACAAATGATGATCAGGATCAAGATAACAAGAATTTGCATGAGTTCCCTCAATGGCACTACTCGAATCAAATGGCAAACAAAGGAAAACATCAATTTAATCTCTTATCAAATGAAAATGGAAGGTAGCCTCCAAAAAATAGGAATGCAAGAGTGTCCATATGGTAAGTGATCCAGCTCACTGAAATGCATGTAATCAGCCACTGATGTACGCTACATCTGAAAGTACATAGGAACAAGAACTAGATACATAGATCACTCCAACGCAAAACCAAGGAAGCATTAACACCAATAGTAGAAACCCCCCCATAATACTAAAAAAAGGAGAGTCAAGATAGGTACACTAAAACTATGTGAAACCAAGAAGTGCATGTAGGAGAAACAACCTGCAAATAAAAGGGTGTGAAAACTAGGACACACACGCATGAGGCAAGAATCATTAGGATTCACTACTATCGTGGAAGGGACACTCACTTGACAAAGGTGTGATGGCAAACCAAAGGAAAACATCAACCCCCCATGGCACTTTATAGATCATAGTATGAATACAAAAGGCACAATAGGATGTGCAAAATCCTCAAAAAGTATAAATCAGAATGATACTTTATCTCAGTGTGTCTACAAAAGAGAATGTGTAAACAGTGGAAACCCATAATGTCCAAAAAAGGACTACATACTGAAAATACAATTCTTTAACAAAAAATGAGGAAAACGATAGCACCATGATGAAGTACACGAAAAAATATGCACTTTCAAAAAAATGGCACCCAAAAAGGAGTTTGGATGCAAAAGATATGGCCTATCAAAGTCTCCAAAATGAGAACTGAACAATAACAACATTAAGAAAACTAAATTCTAGAAAAAAAATAGAATTCCAAATAGAAAACCATCTACACCACTATGAAGAGCATGAAATTCTACCCTATTTCAAAAAAAAATTGCATTGAAAAAGCCCACCATATGGTTGAGATATGGCCTCTAGAAGTTGAGGTGCAAAATTGAAAATCCCAATGGAGAGGGGTTGAGCAAGGCAAAAAAGTATCTCTGCCAAATTTGTCAAAAACACCACCAATTATAGAGGGCTGTCAAATTTAGTGTGTTGAGAAAAAAACTCCAATGTAGTGCATTTATTTTGCAAAAAATGGCTATTTTTATTTTAAAGTTATAAAAAAGCCTAAAAATCCATTTTTTTAAGAAAAAAAAAATATTAAAAACCCTACTTTAAAAAATAATATAAAAACTGCTTTTAAAACATTAAATTAAAAAGAATTAAAGGGCCTAGACCAGATCGCCACTATGTATATGCAATACTGTTCCAGACTACCGCATTGAGTGCAAGGCCCATACCGGGACCAATTATGTGGTACCCCACCATGGGGTTTAATTTTTAGTTAAAACGAATGCAAAACTTAACAAAAAACATGCCTTCAAAAAAAATGTTGACTTTTATTTATGTTTATTTTTTTCAAAAAATGCAAGGAATTTTTTGTTTTTGGAAAATTTTACCTTGATACACATGCTAGGGAGGCCATACTCTAGCAAAAAAAACTTGCCTCAAAAGCTCTCGACATCGAAATAGGTCAAATTATATATCAAAATTCATGGAATCGGCCTCCTGAATGCAACCGTGAGGTTTTTTTCAGCCCAAAATGCCCTGAAATTGCAGCTACCCTCCATAATTGGAAAAAAAAAAAAACTGCTTCAAACCCTCGCAGATCTGACCTCAAGTGTCCAAATCAAGCCAAACAAAAGGAAAATCTAACTTTTTCAACAGCTCTAAATCCAATGGAAGACTCTATTTTGGTCCCAGATGTACCAAAAAAAATTCCACCTCCAAAATTTATAAAAAAATAGCAAAGGGGATTCAAATCTAAAGCTTGTAACCCTTGTTGAAGAAAAAAACCTCATAAATCGACAAGGGGTTCGTTAAATCCACACTCTAATACCATGTTATAATTATGAAAAACATGAGCCATAGGATCAAACAACAAACAAAGACACCTTCCACACAATAGATTGTTGAAAATTGAGGTGTTTATGTAGCTTAATACTTTGTAAGACTTTATGATTGTTGATCTAAATATGTATTCTTTGTTACAGCTTCTTTGTGGGTGATTATATGATTAATTCATTTTATCATTTGTAGAATGAAATGACAAAAGGTTAAAACGGTGAAGAATTAGACAAGATGAAGATACAATAACATATACCATGAGAAAACCCTTTCTCGTGAAAAAAAAAAAAAACTCCACCAAGAATCAATGTATTATTTAATCTCCGGGCGATTACAATAATTTTCAATCCTTGCTTGAGACTATTTCTTTTTCCTTCACCAAATCTTTCTTCACAACTTTAATAAAAAATTATTAATAAAAACGTATACAAACTCTTCAGAATTTGTTTGAGATAAATAGTAATAATCATCCTTGTAAACTCCGCATGGTAATTACAAAGCTCAAAGTTTATCACCAAAAACCACGCTTAATTCTTTTGCAAGTAGAGTTCTGAATCATAAGAACAATGTCAAATCAACTCCTTCACATCCATTTGGGCATCCGTAAACGGAAGCCAGAATCTAACCTTTATTTCAAGATATTCAAAGCTATCCGAAAGTTGGCGCCCAAGAATGGGCCCACTTAATTGGGCCTTGTAAATATCTTCTCATGCAAAAGGTGTTAACTCAAAGATGCCAACTTGGGCGCCCAAGGTGGGTCCAAGTCAATCTTAGTTAACTAAAACATATCTTTCCACCAATTCAGCGCGTGAATGATCATCCCTCGAAGATTCAAAGGTGAAATGTTTCGTCTTTCAACAACGTCGGTTAGCCAGGCCCAGCCAGAAAACACCAGTAACGTCCAACTGAAACTAACTACATGCAACTGAAGATAACTGAACCATAACTGAACTAAATTGATTCTGAACTGAACTGAACTGAGCTGAACTAAACTAAACTAAACTAAACTGAACTGAACTTCATGCATGTAAACATCAATCCCTAACTCCTAGGATCTTTACATGCATTCAGAAGTGTTATATTTTACTCCAAACAGTTAACTTAACTTAAGGTGACTGTCACCTTCCATGTGGGCGCCCCATTTGCTCCTATTATTTAGGGACTCATTTTGGACACCCTCACATGCTCCTATCATTTATAATTGATTACAAATGTCAATTAACATGACTATTTCATTCAAAATTATTCTCTTTCTAATCCTAGTGTTTGGGAACAGTTTCCAAGGACTTATGAGATAGATGAAATAAATAGGATTGCAATTAAACAAAACAAGTATCCTATTTCCAATAGATCCGCAAATAAGACATGCACATTTCTCAACAAAGAAAAAGTTATAGAAATGAACCTCAAGAATTCCCAAGACAAGAGTCCAAAGCCGAGAGTTCAGAGAGATAAATGCACAGAGTCTTGGAGTGTTATAGAGTGAAAACCTCCTAAATCAAAAGGTAGACTGAGTATTAGGACAGCCATATCACCTCCTGCATAATGATCTGAATAAATAGCTCACTTTGAAGTTGGACAGAAAGGTTACCAATTAATAAAGAACCTCTGGGCCAATTTTCATAGTTGGCTGAGAAGCTAAATTATTCGAATGATCACCAAAGATTAATTAATTATACACAAATACTCAACAACATATAAGGAGTGGGTATTCTCAAAATCTTCTCAGCAGAGTTTATTCAGATTCCTGGCCAAAATTTGAGAGAAAATGGAGCAAATTATAGAATTTTGTGGTCGGTGTTGAAGCTAGTTAATTTCATGGTGCAGTGCTGGACTTGGTGTATGTCGCCGCAAAGAGGTTGGTCTAGGCATTAGAAATATTAAATCTTTTAACAAGGTATTACTTTCGAAGAACATTTGGAGACTCCTTAGTGGGGAGGTGGGCTAGGCCTCTCTGGTCAAAAATAAATACTTGTCTAGAGTGGGGAGACCTTGGGATACGTTGGTTTTTTATGCTATCCCCGTGGCTCCTATTTTTGAAAAAATATCATCCCCTATAGGGACCTGATTGTTAAAGGTGTTAAGTGGTTGTTGGGTGATGGGTCTAGGATTTTGTTTTGGGAAGACGTTTGGTGTGACAATGAGCCTTTGATTAATCACCTATGGGCCCCTCCTATTGTTCCTATTTGTAAATACCTTTTTGGTGACATGGTGACAGGCTATATCCAAAATGGTGCATGGAAGGAAATTTCAAGTTTGGGACCCTTCATTGATTGTTCTTTGGGAGTTCCTTGCTGACATTAAGGTTCCCCAATTTTTGAGACCTAATCATGTGATTTGGGCCCCTTGTGATAATGGTAATTTTTTTGTGGCCTCGACATTTGTCAATTCTTTGGAGAAGCCTGACCCCTATCCTTTTTGGGGGAGATTATGGAATAAGTTTTTGATCCCTAAGGTGAATGTCTTTTTTCTGGCTTCCAATGCAAAGCAAAGTGTTAACTCAGGATAATCTTTGTAAAAGGGGATTTGTGATTCCTAATAGATGTGTGTTTTATGAATCTGATGCAGAGAGTGCCTTTCACCTCTTCCTTGGTTGTAATTTTTCTTCTCTCATTTGGAATAAATTCCTTTCCCTTTAGAATTTGGATTAGGTTTTCCTGGGCTATCTTTGTAGCTTTGTGGATCAATGGAAGTTCCCCCCGTATTCCCCCATTCTTTGAAAGCTTTGGGATCTCATGGCCTTGCATATTGCTTAGGGCATTTGGAAAGAAAGTAATAATAGAATTTTTCGTGATTCTAAACTCAATATGGATAGTGTCTTCATAAAAAATCATTGGGATATTTTGGAAAACTTTGCTCTTCTTGGCTCTAACTATCTACAATATGCTTCGTCCTCTTGTTTGGTTGGGTATGATTTATTGGTGATTGTTGATTGGAAGATCTCCTATTTTCCATCTGAGGTTGTTAAGTCCAGCAACAATGCTAGATTGAGTACTAAGTGGAAGCCCCAACCTCTAGGGTGGGTTAAGATTAATTTTGATGGGGCATCCAAGGGTAACCCTGGGCCTATAGTTTTGGGGGGGTGTTGAGGAATGATATTGGCAGGTTCTTGGGCACGATGGCACTACCATTGGGAAACCGGACTAGTCACCATGCGGAAGCCGAGGCTACATTCATCAGTATTAAATTTTCTTTGGAAAAGGTCTACTCTAAGCATTGGGTGGAGGGAGATTCACTAAACATCATTAATTGCCTATGTGGTATCCAAAAGCCTAGTTGGACAATTGATCAGTTGATCGAGGATGCTATAATGATTCTTAGATCTTGTGAGGAAACTCGTGTCACTCATATCTATCAAGAGGGAAACTCATTGGCAGATTTCTTTGCTAATGAGGTTGTCACAATTAATGATTTTAAGGCATGGGAGGAGTACTCTCTCCTTCCCGAGGATGCGAAGGTTTTATTGTGAAATGATGGATACGGGTGAGCTCATTTGTTGGATTGATATTACCATTTGTACATGCATTATAGTCACACACTTTGTGGGTATTCCTTTGCTTGTTGGCTCTCATCAACCATCTCTATCTGAGGGTTTATTCTTATGGTAATTATGAACATGGGGGGTGACCGTAGCAGAATTGAGCCCCATTCATGTACTAGTTTTAGGAAGAATCATAAAATTTGGAGGATTCTTGAGCATGGTAATTTCACGCCTTTCTTGGAAAGGCTCCACGACCATGATCCCAAGGCTTCGACGAATTTTTTTTCCTATTGGCATAATCATAAGTTACAAGTTAAGGGAATGGTGTTTTAGATTAATGAGGAGTTTATAGCTACCATTACTAGTTTGTCGTTGGTGGGTCGCAAATTATTCAAGGAGAGGAAGAGCAATGAGGAGGCAATGGACCAGTTCTTTAAAGATGATGAATGGAAAAAGCTTATCAAATTGTTGTCTTGGGGCTATGAACAAACGTCTTTGAAGAAAATTTGGGCTAATATTGCCGAGATCATCATGCAGTATGTTACCCTAGAAGGAAGGTTTACTACAATTTTACGCCACCATTTCACTTTGTTGAATCATTTCAGACATGGGATTTTTATTTCATTTCCTTTCTTTCTCTTGTCTTCGTTGGAGGTGTCAGTGTATGCTCATTTGAAAAATAGGAAGGTGTCAATTTTGCACGAGGGCCTCATTCTGCTCATAATGGAGCATGTGAAGGCCCTCATCCTTGCTAAATCAATTAAGGGAAATGAAAATGCTATCAATGATGCTTCCCTCTCATATGGTTCAGACACCATTGCAGTTAGGGAGGAGGAATGGAATGAGTAGGGCGAGGATGGGTCTTCTTCCCCTACGACTGCCCCTTCTAAGAAGAGAAAGAGGGGGAACCCCAAGGGGAAACGTGCTACCAAGAAGATTATTCTTCAAGAGTCGGAGTCCCAGTCTGTTGGCAATGATATGGATGTTGTTTCTAGGGGTTCTAGGTCTAAGGATAATGTCGTGTTTAATGGGTAGGATTATGTTGCAGCGGGTGGTAAGGAGGAGGGCCTACAGGATAATGTCGAGGTCAAGGATGCTAAGGAAAGGCCTAGAAGGGCTTCCAAGCGTATTGCTAAGTTGAAAAATTAGGTGTCTAATGATGTTTTGAAGGGTTCCATGGACTATTGTAAGGAGAAGGGTACTGAGGAGAAGACTGTTGAAATTCATCACTCCTCGGTTTGAAAGTTGCCAAGTGTGGAGGTCTCTGGTGGGAAGTTTGTGCATGAGGAGGAGGGGGTTAATCCAAGGCCTAGAAAGCCAGAGCATCTTAAGGTAAACCCATTGTCTAAGGATTTCTTGTACCTAAACGATGACACCACCTCAATGTTCAAGCTCCTTGACATGGCTCATGCAGGGTCTACTGGTACTTTCAAGCTAGCGAAGTGGACTCTACAGGAATTCAACAAGGTGAATATCAAAATTAGGGGCCTAAAAGAGAATGTGCAAAATATGTCAAAGGGTTCTCCCTCAGATATTTTAATTGATAGAATTGTGGATTTAGAGTGTTCTTTTTTTGACTTCAGGTCCTTGTGTGAGCAGCGTATCTCTAAAATAGAGGCTACAATTATGGACACCAACACAGACATCAAAAAGCTACTGCATGTAAGCCACATTTTGGTTAAGAACAATGTTGAATCCTTAGAGGTCCTGTTTTGCAAGATTAGTGAGTTAAGAGAAGATCAGTTGTACTTTATTGAGCTGATGAAGAAGGACCGAGTTTCGAAGGGTAAAGGGAAAAAGGTTGGAAAGGATGAATCTAAAGACCTTACTACTAGAGGGAAGGGTAACCTAAGGAAATCCTTTGAGGAGGAGAAGAAAGAACTGATAGACATGGTTGAACTGCATCAAAACTAGGAACTTGAGGTGGCTAACACCTTAAAGAACATGAAATAGTGTCCCTTTTTATGTTTTGCTTTGTTGTTTTCCTTTGCTTCTGGGTCTCCATTTTCTTACTATTATTTTGTTGTTGGTTGTTGATGGTTCAATGTTTTTATCTTTAAGCAGCATTTTGTCTATCCAATTGTAAAGGGTTTCGAGTCCCTTCAAAACCTGTTTTTCCCATAATCAAAACATATAAGGATGGGTAAATATTATGAGAATTAGTCCAATTTTACAGAAGATTGTTTCATTTATTAAAATGTTGCTGTATCGCCAGTCGGTCGTCAAAACCATTGGAAGAGACAACACAGCATTTTTAATCTCCACTTTTAAGCAAGGTTTGTGAATCTTAAAAACGATCATGCATCTCAAATTGGCAGCACCTCACAAACCTTCACAAAGTGCGTAAATAATTCAAACAATCAAAAGATAAAGAAAGTGGATCCAAATAAGCATCTGGGGATTCTAAAAGAATGTAATGTTGTGGGTTTATATTTCAACACGTATCTCAACTCATAAGAACTTTATAAATTGGTAGGGAAACATGGGCGCATTACGAGTGCAACTTATGTCTCACAAGTGAAGTTCCATGTCAGGAAAGCTTGTATTAGAAAAAATAGGGAAAAAACGTGGATGAGTTAGGAAATGTAATCTTCGGAAATGCTAATGTGTTTTGGTTCAATCGGTCAATCCATGGTAAGGGTAATTGGTGGCTACATCAGGTTCTGGCGTTCAACCACCCCGCGCTTCGCTTCAGCCAGCCAACGTACCAGCGTTAAACGCGCCCCAAATGAAGTGCATCCGCGATGTCACTTGCCGGGAGGCGCCCGCACAAGCGCATAAACGAAAGGGGTGGCACGCACAACAAATGAGCGGCGTAAACGTCTATTTATGAAACAGCTGGGGCCTGTGAGACGCATCGCCTTCGATGGGCCAAGCGTCATCCCGTCACTTTTTAATTCGGGCAATGAATGGTGGCTGGTCTTTATGCGCCAACTGCAGCCAGCACCAGGATGAAAACTCCAAAATGTGGCATCTAAGAGCATGAGCATTAAACAATGGATGTAAGGTAATAGGTCCCTAGTGGTTACATGGATCTATGTAGGAAGAAAGTGTCATTGGGGAAGGCATAATGCCCTTGATGTAAAAGGATGGTTGTAAGTGCATGATAAGGTAATGTAGGTAAGTAATATCATGAGGGAAGACATTATGCCCCCAATATAAAAGGTATGTGAATAATCAATACAATGTAAGGGGAAGGAATTATTATATTAGTACACCATAAAGGCTATGTTATGATAGCTTTATTTCTAGGGGATGATAAGGATTATAAGTTGAGTTTTGTTCTTGAGGCATCTTAGGAGGCAATGAAGATTTCATCCCCTATTATTTGAAGAATAATTAAGTTTTGGAAATCCCATTACCACTTATTTTATAGGTACTACCACCATATGGTTCCCAAAACAAAAAATTAAATGTTTCAAAAGCATAAGAAAATCCTACTCCAAAAGTACAAGGGTAATGGATAACAAAGAGTGTCACACATATTCCTCATATAGCAAGTGTATTCACAGTTGCTAACAATGGCATATCATAGCATGATGAAATCCAGTTACTTGAAAGTGATTGAAAACTATACAACTAGGATGAAGATGATTTATTTGAAGAAAATAATTTCAATACTAATGGTTAGGCTTAGATATTTCATGCTCTGCATAATTTTTTTGTACCCCACACAACATACCCCATTTTCCGAAGAAAAATGAGGAACCCTTTGCTTTTCAAATCTTCAACCAAGTTTTATTCTTTTTGTCAAGATTCTAGTCCTAGTTGACCCTTAGATGATTTATTTTTGCTTCAAGAAGTCATGATTCACTCCTTGGTTCAATTAATCTTTTGGTTCATCTCAAGTATTTAGGTGTAGTTTAATTTGTGTGTGGGGCCTCTTCTTGGATATCTTAATAATTTTGAATCTTGACTAGATTGATAGTCCCTTGGAATAGCCCTAATTCTGTAACATATGGTCATACCACTTCATGTTTGTGTAATGTTATGATTTGAAATATAAAACAAAAGCAAAAAAGAATGAAAGTTCCTATTCAAATCAAATAAAACCTTAAATAGAGCTCAACAAAGTAATACAAACAAAAATAAATAACACAATCAAAACAATATTACCAATAACACTCCATTATTGAATGATTTGCTCCAAGTGACTTTTTATATGTGGATGCTCTTTTCTTGGAAGATACATATTTTGATAGAATATACTTAGCTCAAAATGTGATAAGTGGATGATAAAGGATCCTGAGAAGGATCACGAGATGAAGTTGAGGAGGTACTATGATCTTGAGATGGAGTGGATGAGATGGTAGGATCTTAATGTGGAGGAGTGTGTGATAAGGGATCATGACAGGGATTAGGTGGAATGATAGGATCTTGTTTTAGATGAGAGGATGTATTGGTATGATTGGAAACAATCTCTTAGAATGTTTCAACTTGTGTGGATGGTGTGATGGTGGAGGATGGTTGGATGGATTCCTAGGATAGGGGAGATGGAAGGATGGAGGAACCATGAAGTTCATAGGATTGTATTTGATTAATACTAGGAGTAGGAGAAGGGGATTTGAATTGAGTATATTCAACGAGTTGGGTGACTCTAGGAGTAGAAGATGAGGATTCAATGGATTCAGTGGGTTTTATTGTTTCAATATTTTGGATGGTGTTAGGAGTGGTAAGAGGAATGATAGGTGTGGGATGGAGAAGGGCCTCATCACTAGTGATCATACATGGTGGAGTGGGGTGGCATGGATTCACGACTTCAAGATGTGGATTTGGGGATGTCTTCTAAGTTGTCACGAGTCCTTGGATGACATCTGGAATGAGATACCTATGTATTTTAGGCTTAGATGGGGTGATAGGAATAGATGATAGATTGTGAATGGGTAGACGACTAGGATTATGGATTGGTGCATTAGGATTAGATGGAGGAATGTGACTGCATAGAGGACTAAGAGTAGGTGGAGGATTAGGATTGGTGGAGGGATCAAGATTAGATGCAGGATAAAGGTATGATGGATTAGAGGAAGGACTAAGATATGAAGGAGTGGAAGGTGGAGTGAGATAGGAAGACGTGAGTGGTGGAGTGAGATAGGACATGGACGGGGGATCGAATAACAATTAGATGGTGGAATGGGATCATGGATAGGAGTAGGATTATCGGTGGGGATATGGTTTGGAAGATAATAATATGGTGGATTTGGACTAGGGATCGAGGTGATAGTGTTCTTGTGTGAAGATTGAGGTTGAGATGTTTCATAAGTTGGAGAAGATAGAGATATGGACATTGGATCAGAGGGATATGTAAGGGATAGATAAGAGGGAGATGTGGGTGAGGAATAGGATGGATATGGTGATGGGAGAGGTAGTGGATATCCCTTGTCAAAGATAGCATAAGCATTGCTAGTGGATATGGATGAAGGCATGATGGGATAACTTTGATGAGTGATTGGATTTGGGATGATGGTTGGGGAGAGCTTACTAGTGATGATAGAATCAAGGGGATCTATTCATACTCATCTTGATCAAAAAGGCTTTCATTATCAACTTCAATGTAATTGGGATCTCCCATGATTACTATGTTTGGTCATGTTGGAGGAGAATAAGGATTCATGATGTTGGATTGGATAGATATGGATGGAAGAGATGAAAAGAGATGAATAGAAGGTAAATGAAATGGAATATAGGAAAATGGGAGAATATTTGTTTTGATGTCAAAAAGTATTAGATGTGGAGGTGTTAAAGCTCAAATTGGGATGTAGTTTTTTGGGTGAATATTTTGTAATCCCTTTACAAATTATGAATTACTAATTTCAGCCACAGTTGTTGTGAGATAAATCTCTCCTCTCAGAAAGGGGAGGCTCCCTTCTTATTTTTCACTAGAACAAAAAGTAGACTATGCTAGTCTTTACAATATATACACTATTTTAACAATGTAGGGGGTGTGTTACATTCATCATTTTCTCTTATTTCATAAATGTGTATACAATGGTCCACGGTGTTACTTCACAATGCCTTACAATTATAAGTATAAACCTAAGCAGTAGTTCCCAATATTTTCAATTAAACATAAGCATAATCCAAGAATACCAGTAAAACCAAAAGATATGTAACTAGAAAACACACAAAAGCACAAAGTCTTTTCGTTGTTCCCAATGAGATTTCTTCAATAACTAGTGATGTAAATTGGAGCACAAAATCTTTCAATCCATGCCACAAAAAGATCCATGCACCCAACAAATAATTTCAAGCTCAAAGTATTCACAATTCTTCACCAAAAGATATTAATAGCACACACAATCATCAAGTAAATCATATAACAAAAAGTCTATAAAACTTAGTTTGAATGCCCTCCAATCGCACATAAGGAAACACCACTTATCCAATCAATTAATAAGATAAATCAATGAGAAAGAAATAAGAACATTCTCACTCATTCAAATTCAATCCAAAACAAAGGTTGGTATGCAAATTCGCCTTCTTTATTGATTTGAATTGATATGCAATTTGAAATCAAAGTTTCAAAGTTGGAATACAATTTTGGTAGCACTTTGTTGCAATAGATTAAAGTTACCTAATACAAAAGAGCCCTCTCATATTTATAGATGATAGCTAAGAGCTAATCTAGGAAAAAGTCTAACTAATTTGACTTATTCAACAACACAGTCCTTTTTGACTTAGGACTAGTGTTGATTTTACATGTAGTTGCATTAGTACAAAATGACATGTAAAAATGTCAATGCCTATTTACACAATGCATGTGAAAAAGCATAAAAAATTAACTAACTCTAGAAATACAAAAAGATTATTGTTCCATGCTTTGAGCTTGGAAATCCTCATAGTTCTTTAGGATCTCTTGCATCACTGTCTCATCTGGTCCTAAAGTGTAATCAATGATAGTATGGACTTTTGTGACAGAATTTTTTGCAAAACAAGCCTTTTTGCATCGATCAAGATGTGTCTTGAGGTTATCCAAGGTTAGTTGTATATCACACAAGGTGTCCATAGAAGCTACTGAAAATGCTTCATCTTCAACATGTTTTTGGATTGCTTCTTTAAACTCTTGAATAATCTCATTGGCTAGAACAAATCTATGATCATCATCAAGAAGCTTACCAGGCAATTCTTCAATTTTGTTTACCAAAAATCAACAGGAGTTCTTCAACATCATCCTCTGTTCCCCTGTTGGCAATGGCCCTGAATAAACCCTTGACATTGTATGTAATTCTCATTTGACTCTTTGGATATCTTATTGGTACTTTATCTTTATTAGAATTAATCTCAAACCCCAAATCGAACTCAGTTCGCTTTACTTTCTTTTAGTTAGATCCCAAGGACTCAAGATGTATTTCTCCATCTCCTTTGGTCATCAGAAAAGTGTATTCTCTTTAAATTTCTTTTCTACCCTAAGTTTTGAAATCTTTCTATATTTGTGTTAAATTTTCCACCTTAGGTAGTCAAGGAAACTAGAATCCCACCGTAATTATTTCTTTTTTTTCCACAAATTCATACGTAACTTTACCATTTGAATAGTACTTCTCTACCTTTTGGACCAAAGGTTCTTCTATGCTCATTGTAACAGGTTCTACAACCTTTGAAGATTTTGTAATCCTTCTAAACACAAAGGTGAGATGCTCAACTTTTTCCTTATACATATCCTTGGATTGCTTTACTTTGTCAAACTTCTCCATTAGTATAGTTAAAGATGCTTGGGCATCTTCCTTCGCACTTTCATGCATGATTTTCCCCAATTCAACTCTTGTAATGATTTTTCCGAGAGAAAACCTTTGGCTTATTTTTCCCTTTGGGATTTTTTGGAGCTAACTCCCCAAAATCAAACTCATCAAGGGAAACTGCTTGCTTTTTTCCTTTTGGGAGTTTGTGCATAAATCCATGGAGGAAGAAATAAAATATCACTTTTTGGCCCTATTTCCATTGCCTAGGTCACACCCGTATCTACAGACACAAATGTAGTAGTTATAATAGGAGGAGTCTCAGTCATCACAACACCTGCAATTTGAATATTTGATGCATCTTGTAATGATTCATTCATGAATTGGTCAAACTTCAATTGTGAGGAAATATCAAAGGAAGGAGATGATAAACTAGGAATTGATGATGGAGATCCATAAGTAACCTCTACATTTTGTAATACCCATCTCGAGGAAGGGGATGGAAGAATTGTATGTAATGATATAGATGGAGGTATTGTTACATTGAGTGAAGGAAAAACCATTTACAGGTGGAGGTGAAGTTGGAAGAGGATGAGAAGGAGAGATAGGAATAAGAGTTGAAGGTGTTGTTGCAGAATAGTGCATTTACTAGAAGATCTCAGAGGATATTAATGTGTAGTGGGGATATAATTTCTTTCATTTCTTCATCTTCTTTATCCTTTGCTGTTTGTTTTTACCCTCCCTCGTGTCTGCTCTTCCTCCTCAGGAGGGTTGCTCTTTCTGCAGAGGAGTTGCAGGCCCTCCTAGTAAGTAAATGATCTTGGTCCCCTTACAGGAAGAGAAGGAATACTTTCTTTGTTTTTAGTTCTGAGCTCCTATTTCCTACTTGCTTGATCATCAAAAAACTCACCCTCAAAACCCGTAGTGAAATGTTTCAACTTAATGCCTTTCCTCTGCAACCATACGTTGGTGTTACTTAGAATATAAGCAAACCTTTTCTAGATAGATGTAACCTCCTTTTGGGACCATTAGATGGGAGGAAAAGGTGTGTTCAATATTTTTTTTTCTTCATAAATGGCATTCATGATATCACCATTATCCACTATATTTGTAGGAAGATCTTATAAACCAAGATTAGAGATTTGCTCCACAATGAGCCTACAGTAATCCATTCTCTTGACATCCTCATCATCTTTGTATTCTACCTAGATGTCCTCAACGTAGTAGATATGTGTATGAATTTTATTTATCTTTCCCTTCATGCCTCTATTGTCAAAATCTACTCTTCTTTTGAAGGTTCTTAAAGTTACAATCTGCATTTATGTTTCTACTAATTTGGCCTTAGGCACTGTTTGCACCGAAAACCTCCCAATGGAGATAGGGAATTTGAACCCTGGCTTATGAATTTCTTGTTGCTAATTATGTACATAGATAACTTGTCTACACAACTCCATTAGTACAAATTTATCAATATGATACCTTGGCAGCATGTAAGGATATCCTATAAAGCAACCCACCCTAAGATAGGTGAATGTAGGGAATTGTAAGAAAATGCATTCATATTTATTTACCACTTCCCATGCTTCGTCTGAAACTCTTCTCTTTTCCAATGATGGATCAAACATACACAATAATGGTGCAAATAAAGAATCATTCGCCCTTCTAAAGTGATTGATACCTTCCTTTAAGGGTGATTTGAGGATAATATTTGTATACAAGCACATATCTTTTGTCTCCTTCTAATGTCAGGCCTGGATACTATCTCATTTTAGTTGTAGCATATACTAGGTATGAAGTCATGTAAAACTTCAAGGTAGTGTGCACTTTAATGAGTTGATCATGGACCACATCACTAATTTGTTCACCCCAAAAAATGTGTTGCTTCTTCCTCCTGATAATCTTAATATACTCATGCATCCATTCTTGAAATATTTAAAGGTTAAGAAACCCTAACCCTCGGAGAGTACTTCTCTGAACGACCTTCCCACATCTTCCAGCCAAACAAATGAAGCTTTTAGGCCATATTTCTAGGTTAGGCCTTGGAGTCTTTAACCACTTGGTGTTGAGTAGTTGCTTAGTTGCATTCTAATTCTTGTCATAAGTTGCCTTAGCATGCTCAATAGTGAGATTTGTATAGGTCCCCATATTTGGAACTTGAAAAACCATATCAAAGAAATCTACATCAAGTCTCATAATCACATGGCTTGAAGAATCTCTAACACTCCTATCTTCTCTGACATAATGAGAAGCCACTTGTAGAAAAAATTCAAGACAATAAGCTGCCATTGGAAATGAAGCAACCAAATGAATGTTGGTATCAACTACCGCCTTCATCTCTTGGTCTAGAGGTTGTTTCTTTGTTCTCTTGACGAATTCATCCATGTCCATATGTCCTATCTTTGTATCCTTGATCTCATCAATTTTAGATGAAACCACTATGGGAGGGTAAACACCTTGGTATTTATACTTCATGATAGATTTCTTGCTTGAAGATAGAGATTTCTTGGTTGTCATTGAACGAATCAGGAAATGTTGATAACTTCCAAAGGAAGCCTTGACAAATGTCTGAAAGAGCATGAAAAGATGCTACAATGAGACAAAGGGGTTCTCCTCAACATTAGAAAAATATTACATTGAGTAAGCACAGCAGTGGGGAAAAATTCAAGTAGGTGTAATGGAGTTAGTAGATGGAAGCAATGGAGTGGAAAAATTGAGTAGTTACGAGTGAAACAAAACTTTGAAAGCATTTTTTTAGATTTTTGGGTGTCAGATGAAATTTGAGTATTTTATGCAAGAGCACTATTTTTCAGCGCTTCTATTTCTCTAGTAGATCATA
>VDFB02275251.1:0-24444 GCA_007258455.2 Sequoia sempervirens | reverse complement strand
TCTTCCAAATCTCATGAGCTATCTTTAGATCCATCACATTTTCCATTTCTGAATCTGTCATAGCACTCAACAAAGCTTCAATAGCCTTGATGTTAATGTTAGCCTCTTTAATCTCATCAAGAGTGGAAGGACCATTATGAGGAATATTATAGTTGTTCTTTGTAATCTTCCAAAAGGGTTCACCAATACACCTCAAATGACACTCCATTCTGGATTTCCATAGAGATTAGTTTGTTCCATCAAATCTAGGGATGTCCTTGTATGATGCCATCTTAGATCACCTCAAGCTTTTAAAATTCAGAGGAAGTAGCTCTGATACCAATTGTTGGAAAACAATACAAAACAATTAAGAGGAAGTCACAAAAATATTTAAACTTTCAACTTAACTTTTACTTAATTCAGATATGATGAATGAAAGTAAACCACAAACAAATTAATGAGACACATAGAGAATACCAATATTTTGGAAACCCTATTAGGGGAAAAACCACGGTGGATGTTAGTCCACAATATTATACCCTATTAAAAGTATAAAGAAGAATAATGGTAATGCACATGCATTCAGGCACACTGCCTAGAGATCACTACTCAAATACAAGAGGGCTCACTACCCAAAGAAGACACACTATCTTATAGAAATTCAAATTAGATCCGTAGGGTATGAACTGAGAAAATAGCTTCTACAAAATCCTAATTGCAGTTCTGATTAAGCACAAAAACACTTCTTCACACTTCACTCAAACTTCTTCACACTCTGCTTTGCAATCAAATGATTAGATCACTATTCACACACCTTAAATTTTTGCAAACAACCACTCTTATATATTTGCAACATGGATTTACATCAACAACTTTTCAAATGTGGCTAAAAATATGAAATATAAA
This sequence comes from Sequoia sempervirens, assembly GCA_007258455.2. Classification (NCBI taxonomy): domain Eukaryota; kingdom Viridiplantae; phylum Streptophyta; class Pinopsida; order Cupressales; family Cupressaceae; genus Sequoia; species Sequoia sempervirens. The sequence goes on along the minus strand of VDFB02275251.1, from coordinate 23,559 downwards.
ACATATATGCAATAATAATGTTGGCCCAAATTTACAAGTAAATTTTCAATGCGAATCAAACACTATCAGCCAATATTATATTGGGGCCCAAACAACATCCTTGAGTGTGCCAAACATTCAAATTTTAATCTCCAAGGATCCACAACACGTTACAACCACCATGTCGGCCAATAACATAAAAAATCAAACACACAAGAGGAAAATCAACGACTGCTAAATAATCCATCAATGCAGACGTAACAAAGATATAATCTAGAAACATCCATAAGCACCAAGAATCAATAGAGAAGCATTTGAAACAACTAAAATTATGAGAATCACATCAACTTCAATAAGGAACACCGACTGAAACCACAAAAAATTGTCAGAACACAATTGTTCATAACATGATCAAAACTTCACATGGACCTTTGAAACTTCTGGTGGATAAACTAGATACACTAAAAAATAAACCCTTTAATCCACAATGATTGATCATTAACATACTAAGCAAGACACCTTCATGACCTTCACTGTTCCATTGTCAACCTGTAATTTTCTTATCCTAACAATTTTCTCAATATCCTCAACATATACAACCTTCAATACATCAATGTTAATAGTGTTGACATCAATGAAAACCACATATTAGCAACACAACTATAGCATCCAACAATATTATGTGGAAGAAGGTCACCTATATGGTATGTAAAGAACGAATGAAGGCCCCAAATTTATCCCTAGGGAAAATTAACCCTTGGTCACCCATGTGACCACCTAAAGAAATGAGCATGAAAATGTGATTTGTTACAAAATATAATGGCAATCGTGCCAATCAATCACCAATCTGACTCACCAAGCATGCATACAAAACATAGATCCACAAGCTTCCCACAATCACTTCACAAGTAGAATATGAGTGTTGGAATATAAAAAGGGAAAAAAAGGCTACTATGGGGAAAATGTGGGATTAAAGATCCCAATTAGCACTTCAAAAACTATAGACGGGCCCACCTTTAAACCCTAATCAAATATTTGATTTGAAACTATAAGGTGTGATGCAAGATTGACCAATGAGTGGGCAACCTTTTTCAAACAAAGAAAATCACGGCCCAGAAGAATGTTGCCTCTCCAAACAAAAATGCCTTTTCCCATAAAAAAATCACCTCCAAATAGCAGTTGTCAACAAATTAGCTCTAAGATGCAAATTGTGTAGAAATTAATGATGCATACACTAGATTGCTGATTCAATTGACCTCTTTCAATGCTAAATTGGACAAAATGAATCTCCAAGATTTCAATTACACTTAGTGAATGAGATAGATCACGCCGCGTGCAAGACAAAATTTCCCAAACAACTAGCAATTTGGATTCAAACGCCTCTTATGGAATCACAAAAAAACATGAAAATTGCTCCTCTTCAACAAGGATTCAAAAAAAAATGCAGCTAAAGATTAAATTTGTAGTGCCTAAGGAAGAAGAAATGTGACCTTTCAAAAGGAAATCAAACCCTCCTCTTTCATAACACAGGTTCCATACAACAAAATGTGGCCTCCAAGAAATCAAATTGTCTTCAAACTAGTGAAAAACACCTCTCTTCTATAGAAAAAATTGATCCTCTCAAGCAAGAATCAATGCCCAACACAAAGGAGAAAACTGGGTCTCTAAAAAAAATGCCTGTGCAGAGAAAAATTATGGTCTCCAAAGATGAATCACTTCCTCCAATCAAGCATAAAACTAATGCCAGCACTAGGAAAATAACACCTTTAATACTGGACATGGATGCCGTCAAGTTTCTAGCACCTCTATGCAAATGAATTCGGGATCTCCTTAAAAAAACATAGACCACGTCTTTTGTGAGCACCTCCAGAAAATAAGAATCACACCCAACAATAAAAAATCATGGCCTCTTGAATTCGAATGCCTCTTTCAATCACTTCCAGCCAGCAATAGGAAAAATCAAAATTAATGGGAAATGAGGCAATTTTGAAATTTAGCAAATTTCAAATGCCAAAATAAACAATCTCATAGATCTCTAGTGAAAACTCTCAGGAAGGATTCACAGATTGGGTGGCTTTGATACCATGTTAGAGCAAAGCACCAAGGAAAATCAACTACAGAATAAATGTTCACAAGATAGAGAGGAGCACTATGCTACTTCACCAAAGAGCAAATGAAATATGAGATGAATAAATTTACATATGGTACATGCATTTAAATCCATGAAAAAAGTGTCGGGTGGGAAACTACCCACATGGGAAAAACTAATCTACCCTAAGTTAAACTTAAATACTCTAACATGTTCTTTTCCAAAAAACTAGAATAGCTTGGTAATGGATGTAAGTAACTATGTCTCTAGTTAAAATACATTGAAATTTGTTGTTGATGTTATCCTTAGTGAGGAAATGAGACAAAAAAGCACAAGTGAGACTTCAACACCGGGTAATGATTTAACTATAGAGAATAAAGGAAGAACAAAGGAGAGAGGAAAAATCCCAACAAATCATGGGAAGTCACAAGCGAAGCCGATGAAAGGCAGATCTAAATCTAGAGGAAGAATGGATTCTTGGCACTATGGAAAACCAAGGCACTTGAAGAAGGATTGTTGGTCTCGAAAGGGAAAAAAAGGAGATGGAAAACATGATGATAGTAAGGAAGCTAATGTTACAGGTAATAAATTGCAAGATGCTTTAATTTTTTATTTAGATAATGCTAATGATTCCTAGGTAATAGATTTAGGGGCTTCATTTCATGCCACACCCCATAGGAAAAATTTTGTAGATTATGTTCAAGGTGAATTTGGACAGGTATATTTGGGTGATGATGAACCCTATTAGATTGTTGGAAAAGGAAAGATAAAAATCAAGTTGCGGAATGGAAATGAATGGTTTCTACAAGAGGTAAGGCATGTTCCAAATTTGAGAAGGAATTTAATTTATGTAGGACAATTGGATAGTGAAGGTTGCATGGTTACCTTTTCAGACAAAGTCTGAAAGGTCACTAAAGGTGCATTAGTAGTAGCTAAAGATGAAAAGGTAGGCACATTGTATTTGTGTACTGGTAATACTTACTCTACCTTAGCTGCTATAGAAACAATTTTTGATTAATGAAAAATAGGTTTTGACGGGACCAAAAACCCTAAACAAAAAAGGAAGTGGTAGTAAAGATAAGACAATAGACTTCCCACCTAGAAAAACCACAAAAAACTAGCTGATTAACAGACCATCAACCCACCATCAGAAGTTTACATTAGCCAAAAAAAAAAAAAAGACAAGCCAAATGACCATTAAAGCAATTCTTTAAGCATTTTTGTAGCCCCTAAATCCTTGGCCACCAACCTGTCATGCATTTCCATGATCTCTTCCACATCGCAGGTAACAACCTTCTTACCTTTCTTAGTTTTGCTCCAAGTACGAACACTCAGGCCAACAACCAAATCAGTTGAATGCACATCCATTCCAGCTTCCTCCCCACGATCCGAGTTTTCCTGGTCATCGAACAAGCCCTTCCTAATCAGCTCCCTAGCTTTCTAATTAAGGAAAATCATCCCCTCAATCGATGCCTCCAACTTCTCCCTTGGTTGCTACAAAAATAATTGCTACTGAGATAGTTATAGAATTTGCTATAGGGATAGAAATAGAATTATGGCACCATAGACTTGGGAACATGAGTGAGAAAGGGATGAAGATACTTCACTCCAAAAAGTTGCTACTAGTTCTAAAGTAGATTGACTTAGAGTTCTATGAAAATTGTGTTTATGGAAAATAAAAAATAGTTCAATTTCTCAAAGTTGGGAAAGAGAAGAAGAGTGAGAAATTAGAGCTTGTGCATTCAGATGTATGGGGACCAACTCATGTATCTTATCTTGGTGGATCTTGTTATTATGTTACTTTTATTGATGATGCAACTAGGAAAACATGGGTGTATTTCCTAAAAATAAAATCAGAAGTATTTAAAAATTTTAAGAAGTGGAAAGCTTTGGTTGAGAATGAGTCAAGAAAAAAGTTGAAGTGTTTTAGATCTAATAATGGAGGTGAGTATTGTAGTAGAGAATTTGAAAATTACTGTTCATACAATGGAATCTGTAGGCAGAAAATGGTTCCTGGAACCCCACAAGAAAATGGTGTGTCTGAGAGGATGAATAGGACCATTATGGAGCATGCAAGAAGCATGAGATTGCAAGTTGGACTACACTTACACTTTTGGGAAGTTGTACATACCGTTGTTTATTTAATAAACATGGGACCTTCAAATCCTTTGGATGGTGGCATTCTAGAGGAGGCATTGAAGGAAGAAGATGGAGGTGGGTATGTGTAGGATCATCAAGGAAAAAATAGGTCCTTAAGTGGCGAAAAATTCAAAAAAATCAAAGTCAGGGAACTTGACATAAAAATTTGAATAAGTTATTTATATTATTTCAAAAATATGTAAGAATAGAATCGGTAGAAATTACTGGAAGCTTTAAACTATTAGGGTTTATTTTAAGAAAAAACGAGAAAAATTTGGAAATTTCCAATGCAATAGTACTTAAATTTCAAGGCAGCCAGAAGGAGGTTCTGCTCTAACCACCCTAACTACACAATAAAATGATAATATTTTTTATAAGATTTAGATAGGTGATCTATGTCCCATGTGATGTATTATTTTTTTTGTAATTTTTCTAGTAAATAATTTAATTATGATTTTTTTTTATTACAATTTTAAATATATAAAATAAGGTTCAATACCTAACTTGGTCAAAACTTCATGAAATTATTTTTTTTAATCCTATAGTATGCTACATGTAATGTGACATATGTTTTGACAAAATGTGATATCATTTTGGAAAGCCATAAATGTTTCTTTTCAACGAATAATCGTAGACTAGTCGAATTCAATAGAAAATGAATAATACAATTTATTAAATTCAAAGCAAAATATAATTTATATTGCGGAAAGTTGAGAATCTCTTTAAAAACCTTTTTGTTTCTAATTATCAATTTTAAGTAGAAAATTATCACCATATACTCCAGCACATACCCATCATATCGCTACTTTTGCCCACTGCGATCCTCGCATACCAGTAAGAAAAGATATAATACGACACATAGAAGGATTTGCACAAAGAAAAAAGTATATATTTTGATGAAACATTTTCTCCGGTTGTAAAGATGACTTCTATTAGAACTATTGTAAGTCTTGTGGTTATAAAAGATTTGCATCTTGAACAACTAGATGTGAAAAAAAGATTTCTCCATGGGGATTTGGAAGAAGAAATACACATGCAACAACCATGGGGATATGAGGTCAAAGGTAATGAGGAATTTGTGTGCAGGTTAAAGAAGAGTTTGTATGGCTTGAAGCAAGCACCTCGACAATGGTATTTGAAATTTGATAGTTTTATGGTTGAACAAGGTTACAAAAGATGTCATTCTAATTATTATGTTTATTTTAAGAAATTGGGTAATGGCATCTATATTATCCTGTTGCTTTATGTTGATGACATGCTTGTTGCCAAGTCTAACATGAAACATATTAATGAACTTAAAGTAGAAATTAGCAAATTCATTTGCTATGAAGGATTTGAGTGCAGCAAAAAAAATCCTAGATATGAAGATCACACAGGAGATGACAAACAAAAAAATATTTTTGTCTCAAAGTGAGTATGTAGAGAAGGTGTTGAAAAGGTTTAACATGTAGAATACAAAAGAAGTTAGTACTCCTTTTCCTAGTCATTTTAAGTTGGCTAAGGAGATGTGTCCAAAGACACAAGAGGAGGAAGAGAAAATGTCTAAGATACCATATGCATCAACAGTTGGTAGCTTGATGTATGCAATGGTATGCACAAGGCTAGATATTGGACATGCAGTGGGAGTTGTGAGCAGGTATATGAGCAATCTAGGAATGGAACATTGGAATGCAGTAAAATGGGGTCTCTAATTTTTGAGAGGTACTACTTTAAAGAAACTATGTTTTGGAGGAACAAATTCTGCTCTAAAAGGATATGTTGACTCTAATCTGGCGGGTGATATTGATAGCAGAAGGAGTACTATAGAGTATGTTTTTACTGTAGGAGGTACTGTAGTTAGTTGGATTTCAAGGCTACAAAAGGTTGTTGTGCTTTCAACCAATGAAGCTGAGTATGTTGTTGTAATACCCCCATGTTGCTGATACTTTTGCTACTATTTGTTACTCTTATGTGTTAGCGTGATACTGGTTTGTGAAGGTGATTAGTTCACCGTCTTGGTGTGTGGATGCATAGTTAGATTGATTGAGGATTATGTTACTTTAGTTGATGACATTATGATTACATTGGATTGTAATGTTTAATTTGATTCAGTAATATAGTTTGATGTAGTGATTTCATAATTTATTTTATGATGTGATCAATTAGTTAGAAATGTTATTTCATCATTGATATTATAATTGTTAGTATAGTTTTGGTGAAAGGACAGTGTAGCACCACTCGTTTACGAGTGCCCTGCTACATTGCAATTCCTTCTCACAATGTAATGCTTTAATTATATATATATAGACATGTACACGACTTTGTTTGTATGCAGGGATTGTAGGTACAAAGTCTCGATTCCACCTGCTTCGGCAGGATAGGGCAAGCATCAAAATAAAGTCAACGAGATTGATGTTGAAAAAAGAGTGGTTAGGAAAGAATTCCCATCCCAAGTTCGTCTTCTGTGAGTCTATTGTCGTCCTTGTTTCAATTCATCCTTGTATGCAAATGTGTTAGTGTCAATTAATATTTTAGTTTGGGATTTAGTTAATTTTAGTTAAGTGTGATTTAAATGATTTTGGGTATGTGTCATCAATTAATATATTTAATTGATGGAGTTATTAAAGTTAATTATGGTTAAGCTAATTGAGTTATATTCCCGATTAAATGGATAGTTTAAATAAAATAAATTTGCTTTTTGATATTTAGAAGGTTAAATTTGCTATTTCTTTTTGGAGTTAATTAAATAGCTTATAAAGCTATATTATTATTATTAGAAGAATAAATAAAATATAAATATAAATAAATGAATAAAATTGATTTTAAAATTATTAAATTCTTTTATTGGAGTTTTACGGGAAGTAGTGGGGAATTAATGAAATTTTGGTGGGGAAATTATTCCCGGAAAGAAAAGGGGCATGGGTAACAAAAAAATTTAATATCCGTGAATCTTGAAATGAGAAGAGGGGGGGTGGTTTCTTGTGTGGGTTTTCTGCGACAGTGAAAGAATCTTGGAAAATACCGCAGAGTTTCCCTAAATTGAATTTTTGGCTTGATGCGAAGCTTCCTGGAAGAGCTTAGAATGGGATATTCCATGGCAAAAGCTTGACAACTTTACTTCTACGCACTTATATGGAAAGAGGTTCTTTTTTCTGCTTTTAATTTGTTTGAATGCTTTCTTTGTTTGAAAAAGCTTATTTGTTTCAGTATGAGAATTGCCTCAGAGATCCTCAAGAGAGGCTCCTTTCAAAAGTACCTCTTATAGAAACATATTCCCTCAGAGAAAACTGCTAAGAGAGCTGTTACCTCAGAGATTGCCACTGTGAAGGAGAAAGAATTTTACCCTCATACAGAAAATCTCTTATAGCATAATTTAGAGAACTCTATTGAAATAAATTCTTTTCTTGGAGTTTAAAACCTACAAAATTAGAAAGCTTCATGCAAGAAAATTGGAAAACCCCAGAAATTAGAAGAGCTTCTATGTAGATTTTCTTATTACATGTAGATAGATATGATGCTCTTTTACTCTCCAATTCTTATTCCAATCTGCTTGAAAAGGAAATACCAAAGAAGCTCGGTAAATTCTGTTGTTCCCGGTATTCTATTTGTCTCTAGAAATTAAAATATTTCCATGTCATGTAGAATTTGTTTTGCATTCCGTCCATACGAAATTTTCAAAATAAAATTTTAAAAAAATTAAAAATAAAATAATTAAATTAAAAAAATAAATATCAATTTATTTTGGGAGGGGCCGAACCCCCCCCACAGCCAAAGGGATGGGCGCAACCATCCAAGGCTATGCACAATAGCCAAGGGCTGATGGGCGCAACCCTTGTGGGGGTTGCGTCCTCCCCACAGGGAGGCCGTACCTCCCAGCTGTGCACCATACCATAATACAACAGTTGTATTATTTATAATATTAAAGTTTTGTTTTAAAAGAAATTTATGAGTTTTTAAATTCATTTTTTTTTAATATATTGAGTGTTATTAAATTAATATATATATATATATGTATATGTATGTATATATACATATTAAATAATTAAGTATATATACATATATATATATATATATGTGTGTATATATTTAATTATTTATATGAATTATTTTGTAAGGTTAATTTAAATTGTTTGTTATAAAATAAAAGAGGTATATCTATATATGTATATATATTGACTGATATATATACATTAGTTAAGTTGTGAAAAAATTATGTAAGATATTTTTAACGATTTTGTGTTATTATTGGATAAATTAGAAGTACGTAAGTTATCAAATTTATTTGAGTGCTTTTAATTCAAAATTTATTCAAATGTATTTACTTAGTGCTATAAATAGAAGAAATTAGTAGTGTCTTGTGAGATGGATTTTGTGTAGTGTAATGTTTTCATCTGTCCATTTAACATAGTGAATTTTGGTTAATTTATTTTATGTCTTGAGTTCTTTTTGGATTACTCAAGTTGGGGTAGCAATATGTGGAGTCCTTAAGTTAGTCTTCCCTTTTAATAGGGGATTGGGTTATTGTGTAAACTTCCAGAGGTTTGGGATACTAGTGCATTAAGTTATAAGGCTTTTATTTATGATATTTGATTCCGTTTTGTTTATGGTTGTGATATTGAGTCTACCTTGAGTTTGCAATCGTTTTATTTAGGGAATTGAGTCATATGATTATAGCGAGATGGTTTTGCCTCGTGATTGTTTATTTTGTGTTTAAAGTACTTGAGAGTACAATACCTTTTGATTGTGATGTTTGTTGGGGGTCCTAGGGAGAGTGGCTCTATGTGGGGGCCGACACACAAAGGGGCTGTCAGGATAACCCATGTTAGAGTTAGTGTAAAAAGTGAAAACCTAACTAATTAATTAGGGGTTGGGTAGCTAAATATTAATAAGATAATTATAGATTCCTCGTTTGCTTGTTAGGACTTCTAAAGACTAAAGGTGGTCGAGAAGGCTGTGGTTGGCATAATCGTGATCTCGTCTTAACGAGAGATGCACAATTCTACATGAGTCACCCTATGGGGTGGTGCCTTGAGATAGGCAGTCAGGATAACCATAGATGGAGGTAGCACCTTGTGATAGGATGTCAGGATAATCCATGAAGGCCATGCGATGACACTCTCCTCTAGCTCTCCCCTTAGTTGTTTTAACTGGAATCCTATGGAAATGGTTTATTATTATGACTTGGTGTATACTGTTGTCATGTTTGGTTAGTAGACTTTTGTTATGGTTTCTTATATGTTTGATTTATCTTTCCATGTTTGGAGTTGAGTCTTATGTGTTACCTTAGACGTCCTTGGTCAGGAATCCTTTCTTAACTACTCCTAGCATGGGGGTGGTCGGGTGGAACGTGCTTCACACCCTGTTGGGTTTCCCATTTGGCAGTTGTTCCTTTAGTGCAAAGATTGTTGAGACAAATTGATCTAGAGTTATGTTCCATTAGATGTATATATTTGTACCTTTGTCATATCTTGTAAATTGAAATGTAACTCTCCCATGTGTTGGGAAGATGTATGTTGTAACTTGGATAATTGTTTATTGAGATTTAATTTGTAGAATGGTGTATGGCATAACCACACTTTGTAATTCCAACATTGTTCATGGATGTAATTATACTTGATGTTGTATTATATTTGAGCTAATGAGTTCTATTTATTTCTAAGTTGAATGGTTTAGGAAATCTTGTATAGTATCTTTATGGTCCATTCTTGTCATAATGCTTATCGTTTATAAATGTTTATATGAAAACTTATATTAGTTGAAGCGAATGTTAGATTAGTCAAATTCGATAATGGGTAGATTACGTAATGTTTCTTCGTGTACCCGAAGGGACTTAGGCGCTTAGTTTGTATTTGTAATTATATTAGTTATAATAGTTAACATAGTACTTTTACTTTGTGTTTTCAAAAAAAAATTGTTGTGTACTTATTTGTCCTTTGGGGTTTGCGTGACAGGGTGTTACAACTTGGTATCGGAGCCAGGTTTGCAAACACTAGGTGCTCTAGGTAGTTGAGTCCATTAGGCAACCTTGCGTAACTCTTGATCTATCATAACTTAAATTGTTGTGCAGGATCATGCCTAGGGGTAGAGGTCGTGGTCGAAGAAGAGGCTGAGGTGGTGGCTGTGGGGTCAACCACCAAAGTCCATCACTTTCGAGCTCTCATGGTTCAGAGCGGGACGAACTACAAAGTTCCCAAAGCATTTTGATAGAGGGTGGTGGTTAGAACCCAGAACAAACTGGTCTAGGTGGTCAGTTGCAACATATGTTAGAGGAGATATTGGGACGTCTAGGCCCTAGGAGGATGAGGAATAGAGGTTGGTTAGGGAAAGGGAGAGATCCCCTAGACGTGGGGAAAACACAGCTGAACAGGAGGCAATAGTGGCAGGTCATATGAGAGACCTGTTGAGAGCACGACCTCCTACATTTGATGGATCTGGTGGGGGTCTAGAGGTAGAGACTTGGTTGATCAATTTGGATAGATGCTTTGCGATGCATCCCTATGGCAGTAACACTAGGGCTAGGTGTGCTATCATGCACCTCAGAGGCTTTGCGTCCACTTGGTGGAGGCTGGAAGAACATAAATTACACATTGACAAATTAGCATGGTTACTTGGGAGTTATTTTTGGAGAGGTTCAGGGTCCATTTTCTTTCTGAGCATTGGAGGCAACGACGAGCTGATGACTTTCATGATTTGCGTCAGATGGCTTTATCTGTTGAGCAGTATGAACACAAATTTTATGAACTCAAACAATATGTAGGAATTGGTGATGACGAGGTGATGTTGGTGCAGCATTTTATCAGGGGTTTGAATGCCCGCATTAGTGGAGGAGTTAGAGTATTCAAACCAAAGACTATGGAGGTTGTAGTTGAGAAAGCGCGTATTGTGGAAGAGAATCTGACTTTATCATTAGGTGGACATATAGGTGTCCAGATAGGTAGTGCACCTATAGTAGGTTTTGGTCCACAAGGTGGTCAGACTAAGTCAGGAGGTTCCTCTAGGAACCAAATGTGATACCGCTAAGGGTGGACAACAAGAGCAACAACATAACCATAGAAGAATAAGAATACCTCAAATTTCGCCAGTGGCAGGGCCGAAGTTTCACTTCAACGGATGATGGTTGGCTTTAATGAGAGAAATCGAGTTGGTAGAAAGTTCTTAACGATCATCTTTGATCACCTACCGCAGGTCTTAGTCCAAGCAATTAGTGGAGTGCAAGTGTTCCACGTACCTAGCGTAACTCCGCGATAGAGTGATCTCGCATGAGCATAGAATTTTTTACTTATGGTCAACAGTGGGACACATTGCTCGCCACACATCGGCCCCTCAAAAGGGCACTTCCGGGTTTAGTCCGGAGACCAACGGCTTTAGAGTCAATAGTAGTAGATGTAGGCAAGTCACATAGGTGTTTACCACTCTGCGATAACCACCAAGTCGAAAGCACCGTGGTGCGCTTTGAGAGAGGCTTTTAGTGGGAGGACTGGGCATCATTCTTGGAAACCATGCACGCCCTTCTATGCCTGAGTTGATCCTCGCAGGTCGAGAGGTTGACCTGCACAAATTGTGAAGTTGAAACCGTAACTCTCACGTACCCCAAGAATCACCTACAAGCAATCACCCATCACATGTGAAGATATTCAAAAAATAGAGAAGTTCTGTAAACTCTCAGAGCAAAGTTGTGCAAGGAAAAAAAAGAATTATTGATTATTGAGAATAATTGTTTTACAAATATTACAAAATCCTTCGAAAAGGCAATGATGCAATAAAGCAGGGAAAAACAACTCTAATCTTATCTTGAGAAAAAAGACAGCTCAATAAGATAAGATAAGAATTAAATGATAATTATCCTAGGAAATAAATAATTACCTAAGTAAATCCTTATCCTAAAAGTGTAATTAAATAATTAATTACACCAACACCTACAAGTGCAAACTTGGGGAGAAGCAAATTATTATGCAAGAGATGAGTCCTGGCAACAAGGCTTGATGAGGTACTCATTTACAAATGCAATGCAAACTAAATCAAATGGGGTAAAGGAGAAACCACATGGGAACAAAAATCCTCCCCAAAATAGAATGCAATAAACTAAGTGATTGAAGATGGAGGAATCCATAGGACCCCCCAAGCAAACCATCCATCATAAAGATACATAAATGAATTCCCCCATAAGAGAGGAAGAAAGAGACCACATCCCCAAGAATGAAGTAACTCCAAAAGAAGTGAAGAAACTACATCTCCAAAAAGAAGTGAGAGGGAAGAGGCCAAATAAAAGAAATCTCTAAAGGTGGAATAGGTGCAGCCCAAGATGCCTCCACAGAAGCAGGTGTGACCTCAACAAATGAAGAAGCCGAAGTAGGTGAAGACTCAATAGAAACCTCCAAAGATGTATGATCAACTGGATACTGCTGCACTGAAACAGTAGAAGCAACAGGAGGAGGAGGAGATGGAATGGAAGGCTCGAGAACAGGATCCAAAGTGAGAACACCAATGTTCAAGAAGCCAAATCTCTCCTCTGAATGATGATGCACACTCGAAGTGTGAGGAACAATTGTAGGAACAGAAGCACCACCAGTAGCAAAATCAGTGAAAGAATACAACCGAGATGAGTGATCCACTATCCCAGTAGAAATAACTGCTCTACTCTCCAAGTCTCTGATGATAACTGAATCAGGTGTGAACTCCACAGATCTCCCATTGCCCCCATGTGTTATCTGATAGATGGAAAGAAGGTTGTTTGTCAAGTGAGGGACACACAAGACATCCTGAAAGGAATGGTCCCCAAAACTAATAGATCATTTCCCCGTAACACTCATGTAAGTGTTGTTTCCCATCAAAATGGGAGACATAGTGCAAGGCTCAAAGGAAGTAAACATTGACTGCGAAGATTCCATATGATGAGATGCTCCTGAATCTAGAAGCCATCTCCCTAATCCAATACCTGAAGAAGCACAAAGAGCATGTCCATATCTGATGAAGTATGTAAACCAGTTGTGCCTGTGTTATGCTGCTTTGAAGAAGAAGAATGAGGAGAAGAAGATGATGCAGACATCCTAGAAGGCAAATCAATTTGATGTTTCTAAAGAAGATGTTTTAGTTCATCAATGTCCTCCTTGTAACAATTATGTTCTGCATGTCCTTCCCTATTGCAATATGCACATGTAGACTTCTCCTTCCTAAATGATTTCCTTTAGAAGAGGAGGATGAATTTGAGGACCTTTGTGGCTTATGAGGTTTGAATCCTTGCTCTTTGTTTCTTTCCTTTCCTCAGAAGCCCATGATCTCTAGGCCCTCGCGTGGATGCAATAAGTGCTTGTGAAGAGGAAGAAGGTTTCACGGTGCCCATGCTAGCTAACTTAGATTGCTCTCAAGTGAGAGATGAAGCAAAGTCATCAAGAGATGGCATAGTGAATCTCATACCAAGTGCATCCCTAGTGGCATAAAAGGTAGATAAAAAAATTGAATAATCAGGTCCAAGCTTAGAAAGGATGGACAATATCAACTAAGAGTCTTCTTTCTAAACACCACACTATGACAACTATAATCTAAGAGACTTGAGTTTGGTGAAAAACTCCTGGATGTTGTCAAAATCCCTAGGATTAAGCCAATAAGCTCATTCTCTAACTGAAACCCTCTCATAGTATCCTGCTTCCCAAACAAGGACTCCAAAGTATCCCATATCTCATTTGGTGTAGTGCAAGATTCAATGTGGAAAAGGAGGTCAGATGAAATAGATAGACATAATGTGCCATAAGCTTCATCACACCTATTAAACCATTTTCTCTTTTCAGTAGCACCTGTAGGTTCAATTTCTGTATCCATGGTTACCCTATACAACCCTTTATGTTTTAAGTGAATCTCCATTTGTTTTTTCCAACCAAAATAGTTGAATGGAGTAAGGGGTGCAATGTTGTGTAAATCCATGATAGAAAACAACAGTAATATACTCTCAAATAAAAAAATTCCTCTTGGATCTCAAAAAAAAACTCCTGATTGCACGTTTCCCAAGAAAATAACTAAAAAGGTAAAGGCTGAGATCAAACAGAAATATCAGATACTTGGTAAAAAAATCTGGAAAAAAATTTCTGAGATTTGTGTAGAGCACTGAACCAGCTTTCCAACTTATTCATTTTCGAAAAATCCGGAGCCAAGACGCTAAAAAGTTACCGGAGTGAAAAATAACAACTTATCTTTGACAAGTGAAAAAGGCATCAAACGGAAAAATCAGGGAAAATGCAAATACCGCAATTAACGTGGAACGACAATCTGCAGCTAAAGCCCGGGCGACATATCTTGTTTTCAAAAACGGGGACCATATGCTCAAGATATAGACCATTTTACTAAATATACTATTTAGGCTTTAACTAAAAAAATTTATTAATTTAAAAGATGAAAAATTAATAAAAATATTTAGCTGAACCTTCATGCACAAAAATCGAGGTAGCACAAAAATCAAAATGGCACGGAAATCGATGCATCTCAAAATTGATGCAGACTCCAAAAAATATGGCACGAAAATCGATGCATCTGTACGGGTCCGTATGATTTTTTTTGGCAACTATTTTGAAATTTTCCAAAAACACTAAAAAATTAATTTTCAGCAAACCCTATCATATTTTATATGAAAATAGGGGTTTTTGGGCCTTTTGAGTGCATCTATGAGGTCCGTTTTGCACTAGCATGCACTATTTGAGAGATCAAAGTCAAAATTTCTTAAAAAATGATGAAAAACCCCGCTGATCTGACAAAAAAATATTGGAATAAAACCCTTGCACATAAAAAGATGCTGTGAGAATATTTTCAAAACATGAATAGGCAGCAATAGATCTGGAGCTCTGATACCATTGTAGAATTTGAAAAACCAACTTCACAGTCCCCAAGAATCACCTACAAGCAATCACCTATCACATGCGAAGATATTCATAACAAAAAATAGAGAAGTTCTGTAAACTCTCAGAGCAAAGTTGTGCAAGAAAAAAAAAGAATTATTGATTATTGAGAATAATTGTTTTACAAATATTACAAAAGCCTTCGAAAAGGCAATGATGCAATAAAGCAGGGAAAAACAACTCTAATCTTATCTTGAGCAAAAAGACAGCTCAATAAGATAAGATAAGAATTAAATGATAATTATCCTATGAAATAAATAATTACCTAAGTAAACTTATCCTGAAGTGTAATTAAATAATTAATTACACCAACACAGATCCAGTAGGATCCTAGTGGCGAGTTTTCTATTTCTTGGGAGGACATATTCTAGATGTGTGTGTTATCTACTTTCTGTTTGTAGGCTTCCTAGAGTAAGCCTAATCCTAGGGGAGGAAAGATGTTGTACCCCTCCATTTTGCTTATGTTTTCTGATAGTATGTTTCACTTTGATAGACACCGATACCTTGTTTTGATGTATTTGATCGCTGATTGTAGAGCGATGGTGGATTTATTGTTTGGTTGATTTGTTGCACTCAATATTGCATATGTTGTTAGATACATTTCATGGTGATTATGTTATATGGCTATTTTGTGGTGTTCTTTAATAATATATATATGGTGATGTTGTGAGTTTTATGTTGCTATGGTGTTTGATATGTGTGGGTTTATAAACTAAAACCTATTCCTTGGTGTTTTTCTAGGATGAAGATAACGAAAACACCTCAGAAGAAGGTCCGAGACCCGATAGTTAAACGACTTTGGAAAATCAGACTTCGATATGATTATTCCAAATGCTCTGTGTTTTCGGATCTAAAGACTTTGGCAGAAGCTCTAAGGAGACTTCGTTGTGAAAGTAAGGAATGAACGCCTTCCAGTAAGGAAGTCGTTAAGGCTTCCAGCCTAGTTGACTAGGAAACCATCTAGTTATCTTTTGCGTGTTTTCTTTTGTTACCGGCTTCCTGGAGTAAGCCATTTCCTAAGGGGGAGGATGTAATACCCCCATGTTGCTGATACTTTTGCTACTATTTGTTACTCTTATGTGTTAGCGTGATACTGGTTTGTGAAGGTGATTAGTTCACCGTCTTGGTGTGTGGATGCATAGTTAGATTGATTGAGGATTATGTTACTTTAGTTGATGACATTATGATTACATTGGATTGTGATGTTTAATTTGATTCAGTAATATAGTTTGATGCAGTGATTTTGTAATTTATTTTATGATGTGATCAGTTAGTTAGAAATGTTATTTCATCATTGATATTATAATTGTTAGTATAGTTTTGGTAAAAGGACAGTGTAGCACCACTCGTTTATGAGTTCCCTGCTACATTGCAATTCCTTCTCACAATGTAATGCTTTAATTATATATATATATGGACATGTACACGACCTTGTTTGTATGCAGGGATTGAAGGTACAGACTCTCGATTCCACCTGCTTCAGCAGGACAGGGCGAGCATCAAAATAAACTCAACAAGATTGATGTTGAAAAAGGAGTGGTTAGGAAAGAATTCCCATCCCAAGTTCGTCTTCTATGAGTCTATTGTCGTCCTTGTATGCAAATGTGTTAGTGTCAATTAATATTTTAGTTTGGGATTTAGTTAATTTTAGTTAAGTGTGATTTAATTGATTTTGGGTATGTGTCATCAATTAATATATTTAATTGATGAAATTATTAAAGTTAATTATGGTTAAGCTAATTGAGTTATATTCCCGATTAAATGGATAGTTTAAATAAAATAAATTTGCTTTTTTGATATTTAGAAGGATAAATTTGCTATTTCTTTTTGGAGTTAATTAAATAGCTTATAAAGTTATATTATTATTATTAGAAGAATAAATAAAATATAAATATAAATAAATGAATAAAATTGATTTTAAAATTATTAAATTCTTTTATTAGAGTTTTACGGGAAGTAGTGGGGAATTAATGAAATTCTGGTGGGGAAATTATTCCCGGAAAGAAAAGGGGCATGGGGTAACAAAAATTGGTGTTGGGAATTTTTGGCTGAGAAGAGGGGTGGTTTCTTCTGTGTGGGTTTTCTGGTGTATTTTTGTGTGAAAGAATTTGGAAAAGGCTGTAGGAGTTTCTAAAATTGAATTTTGGCTAGAGGTGAAGCTTCTGGGAAGAGCTTAATAGCTGGAGGCTTTCGTGGCAAAGCTTGGCACAACTTTTACTTCTACAGCCTCCAGGAAACATGTTCTTTTTTCTATTTTAATTTGGTTTGAATGCTTTCCGGTTTGAAAAAGTTTATTTGTTTGTGTATGTGAAATTGTCTGTATCCTCTGTAGAAATTTTAGAAAATTCTTTGTAGAAAACATATTCTTGGCTGCAGAAAACTACCGTTAAAATATTGTTACCTCTGTAGATTGTTACCCTGTAGGAGAATTTTGTGTTACCCCTATAGAAAATTTACACAACAAAATTAGTGAACTCTGTGAAAAGAAATTCTTTCTTGAGTTTAAACTGAGGAAATTAGAAAAGCTTCTGTGCAAGGGAAATTGGGAAAAGCTCAGGAAATTAGAAGAGCTTATGTGCAAATTTTCTTAGTACATGTAGATAGATATCATGTTTCATTTCCCAATTTATTCCATCTGTTTGAAAAGGAAATAATGTTTCCAGTAAACTCATATTGGTAAATTTGTTGTTCCTGAGTATTCTATCTATTTGAGAAATTAAAATATTTCCATGTCCTATAAAATTTGTTTTGCATTCTGTCTGTACGGAATTTTCAAAATAATTTTTAAAAAAATTAAATTAAAAATAAATAAATATCAATTTATTTTGGGAGGGGCCGAACCCCCAATAACTCAAAAGGTGGGCTTAGCCATTCAAGGCTACTATCACCAAGGCTTGTTAGCTTACCTCGGTGGGGTCGCGATCCTTCCACAAGGAGTGTCGCGTTCTCAACAAGACCACACCATAATACAACGCTTGCATTAATTTTATAATATACAATTTTTATTTGTTTTAAAAGAAATTTATGAGTTTTTAAATTTGTTTTTTTTAAATATATTGAGTGTTATTAAATTAATATATATATGTATATGTATGTATATATACATATTAAATAATTAAGTATATATACATATATATGTGTGTATATATTTAATTATTTATATGAATTATTTTGTAAGGTTAATTTAAATTGTTTGTTATAAAATAAAAGAGGTATATCTATATATGTATATATATTGACCTGATATATATTATACATCGGCTTAAGTTGTGAAAAAAAAATGTAAGATATTTTTAATCCAGTTTGTGGTTATGATTGGATAAATTCAGGAAGCATGTACATCAACTTTATTCGAGTGCTTTTTAATCCAAAAATTTATCTAACGTATTTACTTTAGTGCTATAAACTCCAAAGAAATTATTAGTAGTGTCTCAGAGATGGATTTTGTGTAGTGCAATGTTTTCATCTATCCGCCAACATAAAGTGAATTTGGTTAATTTATTTTGTCTCTTGAAGTTCTTGGATTACCTGCCAGTAGCAATATGTGGAGTCCTTAAGGTCTTTCCTTTAATAGATAGGGTTATTGTTAAACTTCTAGAGGTTTAGGAAATTGGTGAATTAAGTTATGTGGCTTCTATAATTGAAACTTGATTCCATTTTGTTTATGGTTGTGATCTTGTGTATACTTTGAGTTGCATTGTTTTGCTTAGGGAATTGAGTCATATGACTATAGCGAGATGGTTTTTCCTCATGATTGTTTATTTTGTGTTTAGAGTACTTGAGAGTACAATACCTTTTGATTGTGATGTTTGTTGGGGGTCCTAGGGAGAGTGGCTCTATGTGGGGGCCGACGCACAAAGGGGCTATCAGGATAACCCATGTTAGAGTTAGTGTAAAAAGTGAAAACCTAACTAATTAATTAGGGGTTGGGTAGCTAAATATTAATAAGATAATTATTGATTTCTCGTCTGCCTGTTAGGGCTTCCAAAGACTAAAGGTGGCCGAGAAGGCTGTGGTTGGCATAATCATGATCTCGTCTTAACAAGAGATGCACGATTCCGCATGAGTCACCCTATGGGGCGGTGCCTTGAGATAGGCAGTCAAGATAACCATAGATGGAGGCGGCACCTTGTGATAGAATGTCAGGATAATCCATGAAGGCCATGGGATGACACTCTCCTCTAGCTCTCCCCTTAGTTGTTTTAACTGGAATCCTCTAGAAGTGGTTTATTATTATGACTTGGTGTATATTGTTGTCATGTTTGGTTAGTAGACTTTTGTTGTTATGGTTTCTTATATGTTTGATTTCTCTTTCCATGTTTGGAGTTGAGTCTTATGTGTTACCTTAGACGTTCTTGGTTGAGAATCCTTTCTTGACTACTCCTAGCACGGGGGTGGTAGGGTGGAACGTGCTTCGCACCTTGTTGGGTTTCCCATTTGGCAGTTGTTCCTTCAGTGCAAATATTGTTGAGACAGATTGATCTAGAGTTATGTTCCATCAGATGTATGTATTTGTACCTTTTTCATATCTTATAAATTGAAATGTAACTCTCCCATGTGTTGGGAAGATGTATGGTGTAACTTGGATAATTGTTTATTGAGATTTAATTTGTAGAATGGTGTATGGCATAACCACACTTTGTAATTCCAACATTGTTCGTGGATGTAATTATACTTGATGTTGTATTATATTTGAGCTAATGAGTTCTATTTATTTCTAAGTTTAATGGTTTAGGAAATCTTGTATAGTATCTTTATGGTCCATTCTTGTCATAATACTTATCGTTTATAAATGTTTATATGAAAACTTATATTAGTTGAAATGAATGTTAGATTAGTCAAATTCAATAATGGGTAGATTACGTAATGTCTCTTCGTGTACCCGAAGGGACTTAGGCGCTTAGTTTGTATTTGTAATTATATTAGTTATAATAGTTAACATAGTACTTTTACTTTGTGTTTTCAATTTTTTTTTTGTGTACTTAGTTGTCCTTTGGGGTTTGCGTGACGGGGTGTTATAGTTGTTGCTACAAAAGCTAGCAAGGAGATGATTTGGTTACAACATTTTCTAGAGGAATTGGGACAACGACAGGAAGATAGCACTTTGTACACTAATAGCCAAAGTTCCATTCATCTTGCTAAGAAGTCAGCTCTACATTAAAAAACTAAGCACATACAACTCACATACCACTCCATTCAGTCAATTTTGGAGCATGGACAGTTGAAGTTGGAGAAAATTTAGACAAGTGAGAATCTTGCAGATATATTCACAAAGGAAGTTACATGGGAGAAATTGATTTCCTCATTAGTTTTCGTAGGCCTTGATGAATGATAATGATGGACATAAGAAACTGACCAGACCTATAATCCAGTGGGAGCTGCAAGTGCAATGGTGTCATCCAAGATCATTCTCCAAGTGGGAGATTTTTGGTATGTGATGATTGATCATGCAAATACTGTACACTCGTAACAAGATATGGGGTTCAAGTCATCACCCCGAAAAAAATTGTTAACATGTCAATGTTTTCCTGCTGACACGCCAAGGTTTTTTTCCCAGTGACATGTCAAGGTTTTTTCGTACTGACACGTCAAGGTTTTTTTGTTAACACATCAAATAAAAAATGACCTTGTAAAACCCTCATTCTAGAAGGTTCCAAAGAGCTTGTCATAAGCAGCTAGGATGTATGTTGTGGCATGGTGTTCATGAGATTTTAATCTATTTTGCACTAGATAATAAAATCATTGGATGGATGAGTTTCTATGGATGTAGCCTATATTGGGTGAACCACATTAAATTCAGTGTTGATGTCTTTTGTGTTATTCTTCATTGTTATTTCTAGGTTATTTAATCTGCATATAATTTGTTAATTTTTATTACTCCAATCTTCCTGAATCTTAACATTATGGGCATAACAAGTAGTGAAATGTAATGAATTTTGAGCTCTGGGTTGATGACTAAAACTGTAAAGGGCTCTACGAAGCCTATATGACAAGTATAATATGTGGCACTATAGCCATAATTTTGTGGTGTGTAGCTACATCTAATAATCATGTAATATTTTTGGATAATTAATATAAAAGTTCATCTTACACATAAAAAATATCAAAATAGGCCTAGTCAAGGGCACTCTCACCCTTGAATAGTACCCTATTTTGGCCCAATTTTCATATTTTGGTGTCAATATAATATATTTGAAAATTTAAATTCATTTGTTAGCCTTTCAAAATAATTATTACATGAAATGTTGAAATGTGCATATAAATATAAGTCTTTTTCACCATTTGAACATCTAAGCAATCTAGAAAATTTGAATATCAATTGAGCATCCTAAAAGGACATTCAAGAGTAGAGTACTAACACTTGCAGGATCTTCAATCAACTATCAAGTTCACCTTGTATGATATGTACATCATGACTTCATTCCATCAAGGAATGTAGATTTGAATGGTAAGTTGTAGCATTATGATTTATCATTTGTTTTTATCCATTTTCCTTTGCCTAACCTAGGGTAAGAACTCTTTATCCAACATCATCATAGCTGTTACATGGAAGTGGAAACACCAAAATAGGGTTTGACTTAGGAAAACTTGTATATGACACAACCCTATCTCTCCTCTGTTTCTTGCAGGTTGTATATTTCAAGTGGATTTGGAGAATATTGAAGACCTAATATCAAGATCAAGCATACAAGCACATTCCTTCATCAAATTAGGGAAAGATCAATTATTCACTAAGAAATGAAGTTTTGAAGCTAATTTTAATAGGGAAGCACCTACATAATATAACACACTTGTACCTATTTTGAGATTTCAAAAACCCTAATTTTTAGTCTAGGGTGCCCACATCCCTAACCAACCAGTTTGGACCCAAATTCGAATGTTAGGTTCCTCTATCTCTACTCTCTACCCTTTTATTTTCAATTTATGCTTATCAATTTTATATTTTCTTGAATTAGCATCAATTTGTTGTACTTTCATAGTTGACCTAGTTTACAATCATTAAAAGACACACATCACATAATTCAAACCCTAATAAAAACCTAAGGGGACCAAAACCTTGATCAACCATTATGGCTCTTCCTTGAGGATAGTAGCTAAGTGGTCTTTTATGATCATTTTTGTGTCCCTTAAATGTTAAAATATTGAAAAGTACAATTTAGGTTAACACTAGACTTGGATCCATTTTTCAACACTACAATATGTATTACATATGTTGTGGTATATTAGTTAGTATCGGGATGAAAAATATAGAAATGCATATAAATATTTGATAGTGCCATATTCAAAATTTTGACAAGATATATTCATGTTAATATAAGTTTTTTGAGATTGGGCGTGTGGTAATCTTTAGAGAACAAGGTTTTTGAGAAAGGCAAGTATTGTTTTTACATTTTTGGTGGTCCATGGCCACAAAATAATATTTAAAAATTATTAATTTATATCATTACAAGCTAGGCATTTTCAAAGCATTCATGTTGACACCTTCATCTGCACCCAAAGATCTCTTCTAATATCTCACAATGCCCACAAGGGGTATACTTTCCCAAATAAAAGCCACTATTGGAACTTATTTTCATGTCTTTTTTCCATGCAAATAGACCCTCAATTCGGTGGAGAAAGTATTTATTAGGCCTTGGGATGGAAGCTTGGATGAAAACCTTCATGCATTAAAATATCTAAATACATGTTTAATTTCCAAATTCTAGCATTGAAAAAGATTTTGGTAACTCAAAACATGCTTCCACCTCTATTTTTAAGGTGATAGGATGAGGCCTGGTCCTAGATTTAATATTATAGCATCTACAAATGGGTCCATATAACATCATCGAAATGGAAAAAAATAGTTTTAGAAAAAGAGTGAGTTTTATTAATTCATGATGAGTCTTTAGATCCAATTTCATGTTTGTTGGATAAGTATTGTAGTCATGGAATTTTTTCTTTTAAACTTCTTGTAGATTTCTTGCTATTATAAAAGAACCCTAAATATCAGTCCATTTTTATGGTTCCATTGATAGAATGAGGATCATTGGTATTTATCATTACTCCTTACAAAATTTTGTGGCTTCTAGACATAGTTTGAGCTCATGGTGTAAATCTTGTTCTTTTGGTTGGAATACATTTGATTGCTAGCTTCAAAATTTTAAATTCAACATTATTAGAACATTTTTCTAATTTTTTATTTGTGAAAAATGATTAAATGTTTTTCTTAATATCCTTTTGGCCCCATTAAATTTTTAAGCCCGTGTTGATAAAAAATAAAATTTTAGAGGCATTTGGCTTTGTTCATTGCTCCATGTGAAGATTTGGATCAACATGAAGAATTTTAATGTTTTTAAACTCGTGCAAAATCCAACATGCATTCACCTCAAATTTAATTAATATAAAGTCATAGTGAGTCCTCCCATCATATCATCATGCATTCTAAAGTGCCCCTCATGTTTAAAAACATGATATAAGCTTGATCAATGATGGAATATAATGCTCGCACAT
>VDFB02275250.1:0-49217 GCA_007258455.2 Sequoia sempervirens | reverse complement strand
CCCCTTATCGCCATGTTGGCAATTGTGTCAGCTTGTTTTGAAGGTGGCCGTCGATGATTTTATTTTGTAGAGGGTTGAATTAGCGTTGTCGTTGATCTATTTCCTATAGATCAATGGTGCCCACCATCCCATGATTAGGAATTATAGGATCACGATATCGCAGGTACTTTCCACGTGTCTCATCTGATGAGGTCTAAAGAGTGAAGGAAGCATTAGCCGGTTCTAAATGTGTTAAGGGGCAGATTACTAAAGTGCTTGTGAGATGCACATGCTTTATTTCAACACAGATGTTATAATTTTGAGGGAAAAGTTGCTCGACAGTTAATGGAAAGGATGACGACCATTTTTTAAGGAGTAGGATCTCTGATGAGAAGGATCAATGGTTGCCCGCCATCTCGCGATGGTAAATCGAGGGATTACGGTATCGCAGGCAACTGCCACGTGGTTTTCATTTGTGGCTTATGGCATGGTGGGCCCCTTATTGCCATGTTGGCGATTATGTTAGCCTTTTTTGAAGGTGGTCATCGATGATTTGATCAAACTAGAGGATCAACGGTCTAAATTTTAAATCAGATCAACATTGAGCTATCTGTGGTATCAACAGTAGAGCTTTAATGGCGGATGAGACATCTATTGGAAAGATTTGATAGACATAAAATCAATTTACTTACTTCATTTGTATCACAAGGCATCCAAGTATTTCATAAAAAATAGTTTTAGAGCCAAAGGTGAAATTGCAAGTAGCTGCAGCCAGAAATTGGAGTTTGTGCAAAAAAAGCAGTGAGTTTATTTTCTCTGTTTCCCAATCATTCTGCACCTAAATTTGGGAAGGGGGGTTTGCTATGCGTGTCACTGAGCTCATTAAAATATTTTGTTGGGGCTATAGTTTAATCATAAATTGTGAGGAATTGCGATATTTTTACTCTGTAATTTCCTATCTCTGTTTAGTCATACCCACTTGAAGTGTAACATTGTAAGGTAGCTTCCTCTAGTTTGTCTTTAAAATGGCTTCACCTAATGTGTGACTTCCTCGCCACATTGGTATTTGAAAAGAAACTTGTATCGATGAATTTCGTGAATAATTTTGCCGTCAACAAAATGATAGAAGGAAGGTGTATTGTTATCGTGAGGGAAAATTCTAGGAGGGTTGGTGTATAATAGTTCCAATATCATATTTTGCTAGGGTTCCACTAACGTTTAGAGATGTCTATCATGTATGGATGCAGAATTTGGTTTCAATTCTTTTCTCAAAATGGATGGATGTATGACATGGGGTAAAGTTGTACCCAGCCGTTCCTCGATGTGGACTTATTTAGGCGGGCCATAAGATATGAATTCCATCACACGTAATTGGAAAGATAATGATGGAGGGGTTCTATTAGAAATTAGCAGAGATGTTATCCAACAAACTTTTGATTTGAGTGAGCCGAGTGATGACTTGGTTCCTATTAATTTTGAGGAAATGAAGCAGGAGTATACAAAATTGAAATCTCTTTTTAGGGTTAAGTTGCTTCCACCTCATCTGGTTAAGGCATGAGGTTCACAATTTCACATCAGCCCTAGTGACCATGAACCCTTCAGATTGAATTGTTTTGCAAAGCCTTTCCTGGTTACTTTCTATTCACTATGTCAGATTTTGGGTTTCAGTCCTGGTGCAGTAGTGCCAATTGCATACATGTTCATGGGGGTGCAAATACAACACCCTAACTTCTCTGTAACATATGACTTTGCTTATTTTTTGGTGAAGAAGATAGATGAAGGGTTGTCGAAGCTGCAGAAAGGTGATACTGGTACTCAATTCTTTTGGTATTCCATGTTGATGCATATCTTCCTGTTTAGGAATGTTGATTTCTTTGCTGAGAAGATGAACTTAAGGCAATCAGTTGATGGAGAAAGATTGCCAGTACAAATATGGGCTATAGATCTGTCCTGTAATAAGGAAAACACCAGTTATGTGCAATTTGATAATTGTTTTGCTTCAAGATTAAAGTCTAGATTGATGGTAAATGTACATAGGATCCCTGAGGAAGTGCATGATTTCCTTAGGCCAAAGGAGAGGAAACCAGAATTAAGGGTTTTACATAACTGGGGTGACATTATCCCATATCCAATCAGCACTGTCCTGAGAATATATGGATTTCAAAGAACCCCTCACATACTGCCATACAATGTGCCACCAAGACTAGGGTTTACATAAGTTATGTGGCAGATGGGTTGTATTCATGAAGACAACCTTACTGGAAAGGGGAAGGGAACATTATTCCCTGATTATACAGTAGTGTCTAACTTTACATTTTCAAAGGGAGGTTGGACACATTTTGATAAATTCTTTGTTGATTACCATTTGAGATTTGGTCCAAGATGACAACATGATCCTGAAGGTTTTTTTGCTCTTTTCAGACAAAGAATAAAAGGTGGCAAGTTTGCACATGAGTTCAATTTCCCTGAGGACCTAATCAGAAATGAATTTGATTTAAATAAGGTATAAACAAGGAGAAATGGATAGCTTATAGTAAGCTACTAGATATTGTGCATGAAATGGATCCTGAATTATGATCCACTGATGGAATTCACTCCATACCATAAGAAAATTGATTTTCTGATGAAAAACTTTCAAGGAGATTATGGACACCTTGACAACCAAAAGGATAAATTTAAGGCTAAGTCTGGATATGCAAGGACAAAGTGATAGGCCAATTGAAACAAGGTCAGTATATCAGCCTACAGAAAGGCGGCCCATCTATAGGAGGAAAAGGGATACTAGCAGTGATGAGGAAGAAGTAGACATAAAGGGGAAGCAAATAATGAAGGCACCTCCACAACCAGGTCCAAAATTCAAAGTACTCGGGCCAGTCAAGATCATTGAATTACAGTCTTCACCAGAGCGCAGTCCCCCATCACCACCATCTGAGCCACGTCCTAAGAGGCAAAGAACTGATCACCCACTTGAGGATCTGACAGATGAAATTATTGTTACTGATCAGGACATGCAGGTTGGTATGCCTTCACCTCCTAGGTCAGCTGAATTGGTTCTATCTAATTTGGATATGAATGGTAAGAGTGTGCAGGATGCAAGAATGAAGGCTTGCAAGGAGTTCTTAAATGGCAATGCATTTGTAAAGACTCATGTATTCTTGCAATTGGCATGGAGGATGAAATTTGAGGAATATCAAAATAAATGCAAGGAGAGAAGAGAACTAAGGCCTGATAGGTCAGATCAGGCGAATGATGAAGAAGTAAAAGTTCAACTAATGGAAGAGTTCAAAAACATCACTCCTGAAGAAAGGAGACAACTTGTGAGTTAGGCTGGTGTTTTAATTTTTCCTGAATGGGACATCGCAGATGCAGTGGCTTTCAATGCCATTATGAAGTTCAAGAATCCTTTTCAGGATTCTAAAGAAGAAGTTAAGGCAGCATTGCAAAACTCTGCCTTCAGTGAAGAATATGAGACCTTAGCAATTTGGACATTGGCTCCATAAGGAAGAAAGCCAGACATTGCTGATATTAATCCAAATTTCAAAGGAGGATTAATAATAAAGAGTGCTTCAGAGACTTCAACCACCGAAACTACTAATTTAACTGTGGATGTGGCCAAGTTGGCCCAAAAGACTACTAAAAGGGAGGAGGCTGAAAGAAAGAGCCTAATGGAGAAGTATAACATTTTAATTGAAGAATATAGTAAAATACAATAGAGGAATGTTGAGCTACAAACTGAAGTGGAAAGGTTCAAGTATAGACATATTGGGGAAACATCTAGTGCTCCAGGAACCAACACATTACCTCCCATAGTAGGGTCAATGCCTCTTGCTTCTCCAAATGTTTCTACACCAGGGTCTCCTATTCAAAATCCTGCTCTCACCACTCCTCTAGAACAAATTGATGAAGAAACAGAGTGCTCTATTTATCCAACAAAGAGGCAGCTCATACAGAAAATTGATGAATTATAGACATCATTAAGGGTAAAAGAGGAGGGTTTTCTTTCAAAAGAAAAAAAAATTGTTACTACTATTTTGGAGCATATAAATGAAAGGGTAGATAATAAATTGCCCTCTATAAATTATTTGTATTCTTTGCTATTTGAAGCAATCAAGAATATTGATAGGGATCAAGGGATAGTGATTCCAATAATTGAAAATTGGATCCCTAGGGGCAAATGATCTAGATATTATGAATAAAGCCTCAAGGTTTGATGTAAATAGCAGGCCCCAATCATTGAAGCCTACTTATATATTAGTGAAATCATTGCAAGATTTTCAGACCTTACCAGATGATTTAAGTAGGAAGATTAGCGAGTTGGTAAAGAATTTCAAAGATTGGGGTAACACACTATTACCTAATATAATTGATGAGAAGGGAGAAATCAGAAGACTCCAACAATGGCAGGATCAAGCGAGTAAGGTCATAAATAATCAAATTAAAGTAATTTGTGATGACTCGGATTATGATTTGTTGGTGAATTGTATGGATAAGATTATTGGTACCGGCTCATTTTTTGAATCTTTTGAAAGAGATGCTAATCAGGTAGCGGTAAAGTATATGCCTTATAGTACAAATGTAAATGAGGTGATTAATTTTGACTGGCCAACTAACAAAGAATACCAGAGGTGGGTGGCTAAGTATTTGAATGATGATGAGTAAAAAGAGTGGGTTACCGACAGGTGGCAAATCAGATGCTATAGTTACAACGATTCCAGTTTTGTGTTGATGGCTTTCTTGGCATGGATTTCTCATGGTTTTTTGTTATTGTATCAACCTTCCTCTACCGACATGATGAACGAGAATATGCTTCAGGATGATTGCAGTTGTAACGATTTTTAGAATATCATCAGGTGCTCTAATCAGTTGGTGACGTGTGTACTTTCTGGCCCGAAGCTTGTTTGCTCTTTCATTTTTCTATAAGAAGTGTTTCAAAGACATAAGTACGGGTTAGCAAGTTAGATAATTTTGATTGAGTCTAGGCGAAGTTGCAGAGCTAATTGTAAAGATCAATGGTTTTAGAGAGAAATGCAATTTAGGTTCTGAGTCACTCTGTGATAGGTTTTAAGTTCATGAAGATTTCATGTTGCATAACAGTATTAGCATTTGAATTGAAATGATGATTTCAAGCTCGTCTCTCTTCATTATATGTGCATATCTAAACTTTGAATAAAATAACTAAGGGTTGTTTCATTCAATTCACTGTTGTAGTGTGTATGATTCTATTTTAGCTTTAATTCAAGGAATTAATTAAAATGCTTGAATGGGATTATAAGCAGATATGTTCTACATATCTGATGGTTTTAGAGAAATGCAATTTAGGTATTGAGTCATTATGTAACAATTTTTGAGTTCATAGAGATTTAATGTTGCATAACAGTACTAGCATTTGAGTTGAAATGAAAATTCGAGCTCATGTCTCTCCATTGTACATGCATATATGAACTTTGAATGAAATAACTAAGGGTTGTTTTATCCATCTCACTATTGTGGTGTGTATGATTCTATTTTAGCTTTAATTCAAAGAATTAATCAAAATGCTTGAATTGGATTATAGGCGGATATGTGTTGTATAAGGATTTGATAAGTAGTCGTGGGTTAGAATGCATACTGATGAAATTGTAATGCAATATTGTCAGGGATCTTATATGTGATGTATTAAATCTGTTATAAACCTCTAGATGCTTGTAGATTTGACTTCTGCAATGGATATATGGCACTAATCTAAGTTGTAATTATTCGTGTAGTTCAGTATTTGTTTATCTTTTCCTAGAGCTTGCTACAAATTGAAAATCATTGACTATCTTACACAATGGATTGTGTTTAGTTATCTCACGCTCCAAATAGTTGACATTGTCTATGAACAACCAATTTTAGTTGATATTATCTTATCGTGTTGAGCTATTAAGTGAGATCATCTGCTATTGTTAATGTTGTTTATAATAATGGTGTAGAGGTTGTAAACACATTAAGGGATCACCCTCGGTTCTTATGAGCGAAGTGTAGGAGGCTTTTAAAGTCCTCGTCGGTTAGTCCGGAGTCGCCGAGTACGCCTTGATTAGATTGGCAATTCCATAGGTATATTAGAAGACAAACCTGATTACATTGTAAAAAGAACCAACATACACGTCAACGACTGAACAACCACCTCTACAACTGACTTTTTAATCTTTTATGATCACATGAAACATAAAACACACTAATTTTAAGGTTGTTAACATCACTATTGAAATGTTTTAATTTTTTGACCTTTCAAACATTAAAAAGTACATCATTAAATTAATCATGTAATGGCATAAAAATTAAAAACATCATGAATTAATTATGTAACAACATAAGTCAAATATAATTCTATCAAGAAATTAATATCAAATAGATAATATAATGAAGTAACTTATACATTTCAATGTCATTGATCTTCTTCTTCATCCAACTCTTTGTCTGTATCATCCGATGCAGATTCGACATTGTAAGGATTGGTCATATCATCGTCATCGTCATCAATATCAGTTTCGATAATGTAAATCATCCCACTGCATGTCATCTTCATGAACATTAACTCCTCATCATCATCCTCTAGTTCCTCCTCTTGACATCTTAAGTGGTGACATCATCAACTAATAGTTGATCTTGATCATCATCTACATCATCTTCTAGTTCTTGGTATCTTCTTCTTCCACCGCATTATGCTTTCTTGGCCTTCCTCTTGGATCATGTCTAACAACAAATGACCAACCCGGTTGCGAACCTCTAAGTAAATACCTACTCACATTGTGGAAGAACTATAGGGCTCATTCTAGCTCACTCGATCAACCTTGTATTAACCATGGTAAATCCATTATCATGTTCATGTGATTCTCTGCGGATCATTTTCATTTTAATCATAGCATGTGTACCATGGGACGGCCAGACAAATTAATCTGAAGGACTTAAAGTCACCTCAAATTATATCATCAAAATCCCATAGTATCAATTTTCCTAAGACTTACGGATGTATGTAAACTGTAGATGAAATATTAGTCACCTGAAAGACTGCAGTTATACCAAAATCACAAGTTTTCTTCATGTCATCCAACATTTTGATTCGAAATTTACAACCATTGCACCAAATAGCCTTGTGGTGTTTCACCTGCAATATGTCAAACATGTAAAAATTATTGCAATATTATCAGTTGATAAACATATTTATTCTTGGCCGAATGTATGCAAAGAAAATAATCTCAAGATATATATACATCAATATAGTTGAAAATAATTAAATAATATGGGTGATTAATATATTTATACATACCTGTTTATCTCTTAAACCATATGCTAAATCAATTTCCCTTTGTGTAACATTGGAATCTCCATTACGATGAGCTTCTTTAACCAATGAATCACACCTTCCCATGTTAATGCACGACCAGATTGTTGACATCGTTCAATCCATACCATCATCCAATCAAGATTGTTGGCAACATACAAATGTAGTGCATTCCACTCTCGACCAACTGTATCAAAATAAAATAAAATTCACAAACGACGTATAATTAGTTAAATACCACAATATACGACCTTAATTTATAATTGATGTATATAGAAAATTAAAAATTAAATAAGTACAATATACATAAAAACCATATGTAAAATGCATTCCAATTAATCTCCATAACCATCTTATAATTACCTCTCACTTTCCTCAATCTACCTTTCCCCAACAGGTACTTCCCTTCGAATTTGTTAATGGAGTTGGGATCCCAAATGCGATCTACATGGATCTTTATTACAAACTTAGGAAGATATTCAGTAATGTATACCATGGTTTGGTATACCATATATCCCTCCACCATAGAACCCTCGGGATGTGCTCTTTGTCTAACCAAAGCCTTCAAAAATTTCAAGTGCCTCTTAACCATCCACATTGACCTTGTGTGTACAGGTCCACACAATTCAATCTCCTCAACTTGGTGTATGAGGTAGTGTTCTTGTGCATTGAAAAATGTTGAAGGTAGACACTTTTGCATTTCACACATTAGATGAGAAATTTTTCTCTTCCAATAATTTATATCTTCTTTATGGATTTCTTTAAATGATAGTCATCTACAAGTGATTCAAGGCACAAATATATTAATGATATTTAACAAAAATATACAATATATTACATAACAAGTAAAACAAATAGCAATTATAAGATGTATATAGCGAATTGAACAAATCTCGCTACTTACCTCATGTATTTTCCAAGATCATATATAACTTGCTTCACATTGTTGTCAAAGTTGTCTGGGAGAGATAGAGGTAGAACATACTGCAACAATTATAAAATGATCTTTTCATTATTTTTAAAAGTAGTAAACACAATGCTTGAAAATTACATGCATTATACAAGTGTATATAAGATACGGAATAATTACCTTAATGAAGGTATGCAATCATGCGTTTTCATTCGACCCAAATTCACCTTTCTTTGTTATTATATTGTTTATGTTCATGAAATCACTGTGGGAAATCAAATTTTTGTATGACTTATTTTATAGCATTGTTTTGCTGCTCTCTTAATAACCAAGGAAGGGCACTTATATTAATTTTTTCTCCATCACTATTTAATTGAATGACATTTTTCATTGCATGATTGGCTTCCTGAATGTCACTACAAATTTTGACAATTTTTTCTTTGTCATTCCTTCCATCTAATATTTTCTATAACGTTTCTGTTATATTATTTCTGATATGCATTGTATCAAACAAATGCACAATTTGTAGCTACTCATAGTAGGGCAACCTACTAAATTATCTGGGATAATTTTAGGTCCACTGTGGAGCCCAGACCATTAATGCCTTGGCTGACCTTCATAAAGGCATAAGTTAAACAAATTAACAAGCGACAATCATTGTGTTTAACATGAGTAAACACAACTACAATATAAAAATAAATTCAAAACCATATCATATATGATAGATAAACAATTTGATCACGATGTATAACTTGTAATGATTAAATCTATTATATTCCAACTTCCATAGGTGATGTGACATTCTTCGTGGTTTTGATGTAGTCTCCTCTTTCCCATTGAAAAGATGTTTTTCAGTAGTTCGATACTTATGATTTCTATGGAGGAAGTGCCTATACTCATCAAACACCTGCTTTCCTAAACTTGTTGAATGACGAGATTTCATCTTTGGACCACAAAATTGGACATGCAAATTTTCCCTTTGTTTGAAGACCTACAAGATAATATATAATTGGATTAAATATGTCAAATTTTATAATTATATATAATGAATAGATTATTTTAAAAATATTCATGATATCTACTTCATAAAATTAAATATTGTTAAAGTGCAGTCGAACATTATAACATACCACAAAAATGTGTTAGCCCTGGGGCATCATGAATTGTCCATACAAGTATTGCATGGAATTGAAATTGTCTTTGTCCTATTGGTCTGGAGACGTTATACATAGTGACGCCATTCCATAACTTTAGTAACTCGTTGATAAGAGGCTCAATATATACATTCATATCTTTAACTTGGTACTTACCTAGTTGAATGAACATAAACATTGCATAATTATTATAACCATTTTACTGCAATATATATAAATTAATGTACATGACTATTGAATGAAAAAAAAAGTCATTATGCAACAAATAAGACAAATGAAATGCTACTATGTTAAAGAAAATTGATGTAAACAAATGCCTAGAATAATCATTGACAACAATATGTACTCCCTCTTTATTGACATCCATGGAGGAATGTTATTGTTGATAACAGAAAAACCCGAGGCCACAGTAAATAGATCCTAAGCTCTCGAATGGATTGACACCGTCCGCTCCCAATGAAAGTCTGAGATTACAAGGTTCTTCTTTAAAGTGTAGCCATTTTTCCTTTATGTCCCTAAATGCAGAACCATCTGCAAGCATTTGAAGAATGTCATCTCCACTTCTATTTTGTGCATGGTAATCCATCAATTGCGCTAAGCTTTCGCACCTAAATAATCGTTGCATACGTGGAATAATAGGAATATAACGAAGAACCTTGCGAGACACATTTTTTGTTAGTTGATCTATTCGATATCTACTAATATGACATTATGGGCGATACATTGCAAATTCTTGTTGTTTATGATATATAATATGATCATTGAGACATGCATCTATTGCTTGATACTCCATTAAATTATCTTTCATAGTAACATAAATCTACGATATAGTGAGGTAAAATATTTGATGGTGGTAACAAAAATTCACCAATCAATCTACAACAAAAATAATTTGTTCATATAAAGAATATTAATGGTACATATTTCATCCTTTATTTACTAGTGATGGAAATAACAATAATTAAAATAGATGAAAAAAGATGACGCATATATGACATACCTTAACATCGTAGAGATTGCTATGTTTGATAAACCATTCATAACCTTCAAGTTCAACAACAACAATAGATTAGAGAGAAGAGTTATTTCAGAGCATTCATAAAGGGGCTTGTATGCCTTCTCAAGTATAGGTAAATCATGAACATCATTAAAGTCATCTTGATCATCATGATCGGCTCTGCCACTACATGTGTCATGGATCAATGTATTTTGTACCATCATCTTCAAGCTGTGTTTTCTAGCTCATGATCATCTTCTTCATAAGATCATAACTATCTTCAATATTCAGCTCCATGTTCGATAAAACTTGCAAAACCATTTTGACCATGATAATCCTTATCATACATACAAACCCCACCATATATGTAAATCTAATCATAATCAATGATGTCTCTATATATATATATATATATATATATATATATATATATATATATATATATATATATATATATGATGTTAAAACAATATAAACGTTTACAAATTCAATCAATATAAACACATATAATGAACAACTTACCAATGGACGATAATCATGCCCCCCTTCAATGTGACCATGCTGCCTACAATGTTTCTCAGCTGTTGTGATTAAAAGTCGTCTCGTCTTTAAGCCCTTACAATTATTGCAAGGACAATAACATTTCCCATCACCCTTTCTTTTCAATCTAGCCCACAATCTATCAAGTGTCTCTTCATTTTGTTCTAGACTAATATTATCTGACATGATTTTTCTTTACCAAGCTTGACTATTTAGATCTTCAAAAAATATCAAACTCACACTCCAATAATTTTTATTCATAGACAGGTAACAAAATCTAATAATTCCAATATTTTACACCAAAAAAATTTGGCATGCAACCACCCTACAAAAGAGAAGATAGTCTGAAGTTAATGACCCCAAAAAACACTTTAAAATGCTAATTCCAAAACTTATAAAATTCTGATTTTACTATGATTTCCAATCGTTAAGACTCTTAAAATCAGAATATTGAACTTGATCACAAAATTCCTACAACAATGGAGGTAGCGAGCTAGTAAGAGCAAGTGACCCATTCCTATGGAGCAATGAGTCGTAATCATCATTGCTAATGTCAATACGGATTTATCCTTTTAGTTAAAGATGCAATGTGTCACTTCTTATGACGAGCTTATCCCTAGGGCCCTCAACATTGAGAGAGCCCTAATAAAAACAACAGAAGCATTGGTAAGAGCATGATTAGGGTACAAACCCTAGGCCTCCGTAGAAACATAAACAATAACTATAGCGGATTAGTGAGGTTGCAATACCAGAAAGATTGAGACATTGTAGGTAATAACAAAATCTTGCAATCTAAAGATTGTAGCCAATAACAAGCACACTATGTAGCTTAGTGACATTTGTAAATGCAATCTATGGTAAGAAGAATGAGTCACTTGAGATGTGACAGTCAAAAAGAGGCTGAGCAGTGACAAGATAATAAAGCTCAAACCTTGCATAGTAAAGTGGAGAATTTAATAGTGAGTTTCCTTACCCCCTTGCTGACCTTAAGGGTTTTTCAAATGCTTTTGGTAGTGTTAGACAAGGCAAATGCAATCAGGGAATGACTATCCAAATGAAGTAACAGTGGTAATCATAGGTTCAATGTTTCTTCTTAGCCATTAATATTGTATAATGGAGGTAGTGGATTGCATGTTTGAGCAGGTGTTTGAGACTCATCAAAGATGGGAGAATAGTGAATAATACCTTGTGGACTATGAAGTAGTGTCAATAAGGTTGAAGGATCTTAAGAACTACAATACCATGAAACAATGAGTCCCCCAGTAGTAAGTAGGTAGTCTATAGGGCATAGTTTGATTTTATAGAAGGATGCTCGTGAAATGAATCTTCAAGTGATAGTGAGTGAGCTGTTTGAGATTACAGCTGAGGGTGCAATACCCAATTTTAAAGGAAGATAGCAAAGCAGTAAATGTGCAAGAAAATTGAATCATACACAACAAACAATTCACAATGTTATCTTTCATAATGCCTTGAGTTTGAAGACAAAAATCTCATTGTATCTTCATGATGAAAGTGGTGACCTTAATGGTCAATCACTGGCAACCATGATTTTAAAACATGCTATTGTGCTTATGGAGGCAACATTTTAAGCAAGGCAGTGAGTGGTGGTTTGGAACAATGGCAGGTATGAAGGACTTGCTTTATATGCATACTATGCAGTCTAGCTTAAGACAACATTCTTAGAAGAGATTGAAGGTGGATTATGGAACTCAAGGGTTACCATGAAAAGGATTAAAGCAAAGACTGAGATCTATTTAAAAGCCATAGTCATGAAGATATTAAAGATGTCACATGCAAAACCCTAGTAGCTGGAGTAATGAATACAGTGCCAAAGAGGATAGTGTACTGGGGCATATTTAGGAGATCTCCACATTATCTAATTACAGGGAAATACATTATTTATTTATTTTTTTAATTAAAAATAATAATTCTAAACCCTATATAGGATACATTGATACTTCAAAAGCCTCTGAAGGAATTTGAGATTATGCAAATATATGTCAAGTAACATTCATAAGGTTTAGAAAATCTTGATCTCTCTAGAATAGCCCATTAAACATGGGTTGTTCTTGAATGCACTACATAATTGATATAACACAACCACTCTGCATATCAACCAGAGTTATAGGCTCTTTATTGCAGCAAGAGGTAACCACTCTTCAATTATGCTATAATTACATCCTAACCTGTTAAACTTGAGACAACCTAAATGCACCTAATGATGATTGACACCTACATTATACAACCTGAATTAACTACATTATATGAGTGCCTCCATTTCTATCACAACATAGCCACATTAAACTTGGGTCACACATGAATGCATCCCATTTGTTATAGCACAACTGTGCCACATGACCAATAGAGTTATGGATCACATAATTACAGTCCACAAGAATCTGTTCCTTGGTTGTGATCTTATGGTGATTCCACACAAAAAAATTTGGACATGAAATTCTCAAAACCCTTAACCTCTAAAAATGAAATCTGATGAGATGTTGCTTTAAAATATGATTTTCAAACCTAGAACTACAAATCTGACTTCACAACTGAATTTTGCAAAAAAGACAATAACTACTCTCAACCTAGCGATATCTTCTTGAATTTTTTCTGATTTTTCCCAAGAAAATCGTCCTTAGTTCTCCACAAACTGTCTCAAGTAGAGCAAAGCACTGTCGCAATCAATCAGGCGTGAACTCACTTTTCTTTATGTCGGCCATAGTTTGATATTTTTTAATTTTTCATGTTTGTCGAAAATTCGACGAAATTGATAGCCGACATTTCGACGAACCCCAGGTTTGTCAAAATTTTGACGAACATCGGGGATAAACTTTCAAAAAATTGGAAATTACACATCAAATTTTACAAGCACCCGACGAACATCAAATTTTACATATTTTGTCAGACAGTTTCATCGGATTTTGTAGTCAAATGTATTAGTAATTGCCTCCATCTTGATTTCATCCAACCCATTTAAGTGGTGCAACCTCTCTTTTTGAGCTGTTGTGAGATCCATGTCTAACTCTAGTGTTGTTCTTAATGTCTTGTATTCAAACTCTATTGGGAGGACTGTTATTTTGCCATATACTAGCTCATAGGGTGTGAAACCAATTATTGTTTTCCATGTTGTTTTGTATGCCCTTATTTCCTCTGGTAATATAACAACCCAATATTTTCTATGTAATTACACTATCTTGGTTAGAATACTTTCAATTTCTTTGTTGGTAACCTCCACTTGGCCACTGGCCTAAGGGTGATAAGGTGTTGTGTTCGATTTCATATTCTTCAACCAATTTGGTAATGAGTTCTAAAGTAAATTGTGGACCTTGATCAATCACTATCTCCATACCTAGTAAAAATGTCCTCATACAATAATTTAGCCACATTTCCATCTCTAGCAAATTGTAATTCTTTCACTTCCACCCACTTAGTCAGATAGTCAATGCAAACTAGAATGTACTCTTTGTTGTTAGAAGTAGGTGAAATTGTCCCAATGAATTCTAGACCCTATTTTTCAAAGGGAGCTAGTGTTAATTGTGGTTTTAATGGCATTTCATCACTCATTTTTGGCTTACCCATTCTTTGGAATCTATCACAACTCCTTGTATATTTGATAGAATCCTTGTGTATAGTTGGCTAGTAGTAACTAGTTGTGAGGATTTTGAATATTGTCTGTTTGGTTGCAAAGTGACCTCCACATGGTTCATCATGACAAGCCTTCATGATATCAAAGATTTCATCTTCCCTTATACACCTTCTCATGATATTGTCTAGGCCAGTGTAGAACAGGTAAACAAATTTCCAAGAATATGCAAAACATTTATGCACTAGCTATCTCTTTTCCCTTAGAGAAAAGTGTGGTGGAATCTGCCATGTCACTAAATAGTTTGCAATGTCTACATACCAATGTACAAGTCTATTAAGAGAAAACAAATACTCATCTGGAAATGAGTCATCTACTACCCCTTATGTTGATTGTGCTAGCAACCTTGATAGAAAATCTGCTACTATATTAGCCTTACCAGGCTTGTCCACTATTGTGATATCAAAATCTTGTAGAAGGAGCAGCCATCTAACTAGTCTACCCCCTACTATGGGCTTGTTCATTAAATATTTGATATTTTTATGGTTTGTGTGGACAAAAACTGCATAACCAGTAATGTAATGTTTGAATTTATTGATGGCATACACTACTGCTAGCATCTCCTTTTTTTGTAATAGTATAATTTAGCTCTTCTCCCTGAATATTCTTGCTAATGTAGTAATAGAATATTCTTTGTTACCTTCTTTCTGACCCAAAATTGCTCCAATAGAAAAATTTGAAGCATTAGTGTGTATATGGAAGGGTAAGGTCCAATTTGGCCACCTCAAAATAGGTGCTTGTGTTGAGGTTTCCTTCATTTCTTTGAAGGAATGTTGGAACTCTAATGTCTAATCAAATTATATGTCTTTAGTCAACATAACAAACAATGGTGCAAAAATCTTACTAAATTTCTGAATGAACCTCCTATAATAGCCTACATGGCCTAGGAAGCTTTTAACATCTTTCTGACTCTATGGAATAGATAATGTGGATATGATTTGTATCTTTTGTGGATCAACTTGGATCCCTGCACTAGATATAAAATGTCCTAAAACAGTTCCCTGAGTCATCATCATAAAGAATTTCTCATTAGTGAGGGACAAATTGTGTTCTTTACATCTCTTTAAAACCTTTTCTAGATTGTAAAGGGATTCCTCATAAGTTTCCCCATATGTGGTGAATTCATCCATATATATCTCCATAGAGTCGTGAACATAATAAAAAATATGTTGAGCACTTCCCTCTAAAAAGTAGTTGGGGAATTGCATAAACCAAAGGGTAGAACAGAGTAAGCATAGGTACCCCAAGGGCATGTAAATGTTGTTTTTTCCTAATCCTCTATAGCAATTTTTATCTGATTGTAACCACTAAAACCATCTAGGAATGAAAATTATTACTTCCATGTTAAATAGTCAAGAACTTGATCTATAAAAGGCAATGGAAAGTGGTCCTTCCTAGTGGTTGTGTTTGGTTCCCTATAATCTACACATACCCTCCATTTTCCACCTTTCTTGGGAACAATGACTAAAGGTGATACCCATTCACTATTAGATATAGGATAAATGAAGCCTGCATCAAGGAGTTTTTGAATTTCATCTTTAACTATTTCTCTCAAGGCAGGGTTCATTCGTCTTTGAGGTTTTCTAATGGTCCTATAACCATCATTTATATAGATCCTATGCATACATAAGTTAGGATCTATACCCTTCATATCATGGTAGTCTGATGCAAAGGTTGTTGCGTGTTCCTGCAACACAGTGTTTAGGGAATTATATTTTTCTTCAATCAATGCATTGTTTATGCTCAACATTTTTCCTAGCATTATTTCTAGTGCTTTCGATGATTCTTTCATATATGAGAGGTCAAGGCTAGGAATGATTGGTACACACAATTGTGGCATTAAGGAATGCAAGATATCAGATATTTATTCTGAGGAGTTGGTAGGTATAATGCTCTACAAAGGATCTTGTAAGCATGAGAGATAGTCCTATTGTTGTGAGCTCCTACCGTAGTCATTCTATAGTATATGAGCAATCAAATCATTTTCATCCCGATCATCCAATAAAGGGATGTGTTCTATTTTCATCAATTTCTATAGGGAATAGTGGTCTTCCTCATCCAAAGTAGGCCAAATGGTTTGCTCAAGATCGACATAAGGTTGGGAAAGAGGATAGAGTGCCAATTTCTTGTTCATAGTCCCATTTGATATTATCATATTCCCATACCTAGAACCTATGAATACATCAGCTATAGCTAACCATGATATGCCTAAAATGAGTGGATATCGTGCAAGGTTGACCTTTGGCTGCAATACTATGAAGTATGCAAGATACTCCCAAGAATCTAATGCAATCACTAAGTCCTCAATGATTCCTTCAAGCTTGATTGTTGACCTATCAACCAACTGTAAAACATTTGGTGTAGGTCTAAGGTTGGCTAACTAAAGTAATTGCATTGTCTCTGTAGTCATGACATTTATTGTTTCCCCTAATTCTATCAAGGTGTTCTTGATAAGGGTCCCATTAATCTTAACATCCACTACTGTAGGGACAGTTATATTCCCTAGGACATGAACTATTTGAGGGTCCTTCATTTTTCTCCCTAGTTTTTTAAGACATAGTTTCTTAACTACTTTGGTATAGATTGGAATGTCCTTAATAGCTTGGATGAGGGGGATCTTAGTATTAACATCCTTAAGTTGACCTTGTAGGTTTGTCTTTGATTGGGTATGATTTTTTTGAATGGCTAAGTGTTCAGGGAAAGGAGGCTCTAGACTTGAGGTGGTCTAGTGTACTTGATTTGACTCAGGCTCTAGAGGTGCTTTATCTAAAGCTTCAGCTATAGGCTTCTCATCCTCCATCTCAGTGATTTGGGGGGATGAAGGTCTAGCTAGTTGTTTCCTTGACCTAAGGTGGACATCACTCACCTCTACCCCGTAGGTGGGGTATTGCATAGCCTCATTAGTATAAACCTGTTGGATAGACTTTTTATTAGGGTTAGGTGCATGTTGGGGAGGTAATTGTGGCGCTCTTGGTGGCTGAGATGTTGGATTCGATGGATTAGGCATAATGGCTTGTTGTGGTTGACAAGGGAGTAAAGGCTATTGGTAATTCATGTTTTGTTGTTCCCCCTACTAACCTTTCTGCCATTGGTTCTGTTGTGCTAGTCATTGAGGATTATAATTGGAACCTTGGTAATTTTGTTGTGGCCAAGTGTAATAGCCACCCAATTAATCAGTAATAAGGTATGTAAATTAGTGAATACTCACTCATTTAATCACTCCTTAAGTATGGAAAGTAATGAAATATATGAAGCTAATGTAGATCCAATCCAAAGGATTCAAACAATTGACTTTTTATTTTCTAACATATAGAATGATTCTATAACTATTACTTTTACATATTTTTCGCCTCAGCTCAAATGAAGAGCTGGCTGATTGTTATTTAAACTTTAAGTGGAATTGTAGTGTCATATTCGAATCTTGTTTCGCATTATTATCATTATACATTGAACAACAGTTATGCATTTTAGTGAAGTTATAAAGTTTCAGAGTGCCATTCAGATGTTGCAGATTTTAAAGAAATACAAAAATTGAGTACATAAGCAAAATAGTATTTCAGATGCTTTTATTCATTTCGGAAAGAACTCATATTTTTACAAGGCTTCATTTGATTTCACAATCAGAATAGTGTTACAACATTGCATGAAATGCATTTTTCTTTTCAATCGAAAAGCAGAATTGAAATCAAAGATCCACACAAGCCGTGGATATAACTGTGACTATGACAATGCATTTCTAACAGCACATTGCACTACTGAAGATGCAAAAGGAAAACACATAAGCAACAACATAGTCATCATTGCCTGATTATAGACGCTTGATGTTGAATGGTGCACCTCGTCGTCTCGAGCTTTGTCGACCTGTAAGAGGAAAAGAGGGGTGTCAGTGGCTCCGACTATGACATAACTCATATGATGCACCTATAATAGTACATCATACTATTAGCTATACATTAAAACAATCAATCAAGTGCAGTATGAAGAAGTGAGTTGAAGGAGAAATAGCAATGACATAATCAACATGTTCTATTTTTTATGCTAACACTGTTTGTTTCCTTGTGCAGGTATAGGTAAAGTCATGAAGCTGAACAATATTCGAAGACCAAGCATGTGGAGTAAAATGGGCTCCCACAAGGGTAGAGCCCGGCATGCTGCCCTATGCATTAAATGGGTTGTTTTTGAAAGATATTTCATCATATACATCAAACAAAATGAAATACAACTGAAAGAGTAAAATAGAGTTATCCATCAAGTAACGAAACCAACTGTGCATTCATAACGATCAGCATTTCTTTCTGAAGGCTACAGGTGAACAGTGAGTTTAGTTCACTTAAGGAATTTAACAGAATGCATTTGCATCAGAAATTGTTGAATTACTTCATTTATGTGCTGATCATAATCATATGTCATGTGAGTTTCAATTCATTATTTCTCTTTTGGATAGTGAAAAGGCATACATATGCCTTAATGTTTTGTTCTAATTTTCATCATCAAAGGGAACAGTTTCTGAGAGCAGTTTGTGTAGCGAAATATAAAAATGCATGAAGAGTATCATGTTGCTCATAAGAATAGACACAGACAGTGCATTTGAGTATTAAATGATTATGAGTTACCAGTTAGATATGAACCAGTGAGTAAAGGAGGTGGTACTGATGCAATGTTGCAGTCCGAGAGCAAAAAGGGTAAAGCTTCTACAGAATTCAAATGTAGAAAATAAAAGTTTTTGTGTTAGAGTTTAGTACTAGTTATTAGGAGCTACAGCAAGACAGTGAATTCATTTTGGTTGGGATGGTGCCTCAGACGGGTTCGTGTATCTATGATTAGTAGAGGACATCAATCAAATGTGATATACTTTCATTTTGTTTTCAATGAGATACAAGTGTCAAGTAAGACATCACTTGTAATAGGTCAAGCAATGAATTAGATACAACAAATGTGCAGGATTGTGATCGTTTTCAGATTACTCAATCAAGGTCTTGACAAAATAGTGAGGTAAATTTTCTGTCATATCTACAAGATGAGCACAGAATGCAATAGGGGACCATAATGGAATTTTAGTTTCGAGCTTCATATGTATATGAGGTTCCAGAATGTGCATTCAAGACATATCTTTCAGATTCTTAGTACCTGGAGAATACTCTTAGAATGAGTATTGGATTTTCATTTTTTAACATAGTCTACAGCTCTATGTCGATAACAATTCTGTGAATCGAGCTCAGGTGTTATAACT
The DNA here is from genome assembly GCA_007258455.2 of Sequoia sempervirens. NCBI lineage: Eukaryota > Viridiplantae > Streptophyta > Pinopsida > Cupressales > Cupressaceae > Sequoia > Sequoia sempervirens. Next base: position 29,461 of record VDFB02275250.1, on the reverse strand, counting down.
ATCAAAGAAAGTTACAGAAATGCCAAGATGGAAAACTGGGTATATGAGTCAGATAGATGTGAACAAGCACACAGATTCTTATTGTTCTCGTCAAGTTCTTTTTAATATTTCTGAAAGCATATTAAAACAGAATGCAGGAAGGTTAAAATAAAGACAAATATCCAAGGCATCTTTTTGTTTCAGAAGTAAATGCAAAGTATGGGAGGTCGAGTTCTGTCAGAAAATAAGAATACATGCTTTTGCTTTGAAAATTTCCAATACCCATGATATTGTTTTGTTTCAAAAGTGTGGGGTAAATCACTGTTTGTTCTAGCTCGAGCCATATGGATAGAACGAATAACAATTACTTCATAGTCTCGAATGCTTTCAGAACACAGAAAATGCATTTTTCTTCAGAAATTTTGAATACCCTCATGAGGTTTTGCTTTCGAAAAGTACATAAATATGATAATTTATGATACCCATGTGGGTTTTTCATGAAAACAACAGTATATTACAAATGTAAAGATTTTGTCCTAGGTCGAGCTTCAGAAGAGAAGCAAATGCATTTTTATTTAATAATTCAAAAGACCCATTTCCAGTTTAGCATGAAATACATAAAAGGTAGTTTCCTTAAAAAAAATTGAGTACCCATCTTTAGTTTGGCTTCAAAATGCAAAGGAGATAGCTACAGCAATATCAATTTGAGATCTTGATTTAAAAGGCAAGAATATACAATAAATGCAAGCTCTCAGATGTTAGTCGAAATACAGAAGGAGGGTAATGCAGAATTATTGAAATTTCTTTAATACCCATATGCAAAAATATTATTAAATCGACATAATGGAAATTTATTGTTCTGGGTCAAGCTTAAAAGGCAAGAAATTGTTTCTTATAGTGCTCTTTTGGCACGACATGTAGATGGCCAGAAGTTTATGAAATAAAGAGAGTTTTTTTTTGGGTTTCTACAGAGCAAAAAGATTACCAGTTCGAGGCAGGAACTGGGTACTCTTTCCGCGGCTTCATTAAGCATCCAGAGGTTGAGAGTCGAGCCCACAATGAAGGTCGGGCTTACACAGCAGCACGAGAAACACACAGAAAATGCAATATGAAGAGACATTAGAGTGTGTTCACTACGGCCTCAAGGCCAAAATAGAGGTTATAAAAACCATTAAACTAAGCTTACCTCTGCACAGTGAAGGAGAATAAGAGCACAAGTCGAAGCTTTCATGGAATGGACTATAGAAGTCGAGCTCGAACTCATGATGGCATGGAGGAGCAAAGGAAAGATTAGAGTCAAAACCAAACTCATGCAGGCCGCGCCCTTAGGGTTTTTGATATTCGAAATAATGAAGTAGAATGGCTATCATACTTCAAAGTCAGACTTACCCACTGGAATTCTTGGTCAACTAAAGAGCAGAGAAAGATTACTGAAGCACACGGGCTCGAATCCGACACCATCATGGCGGCGTTTCCCTTTCAGATAGAAGTTCTTTCTTTCCAAAGTCACGGGCGTGAAATGATGATAATTAGGGTTTGACCCTGTTTTGATCAAAGACCTAATTCAAGCATTATGAAGTTTCCAGAATGTTCATTCAAGGCACATGGAAAATATCAAATGGAGGTTGAAACCCATAACACCATCCTTATGATTTATTTAAACCCAAGTCTAAATCAATGTTTATGTAAGGCCGAAATTCTATGCTAGGGTGATGTCTTAGGTATTGAAGACTTATTGTTTTGCCTTAGAGAAATATGGGTGTTTGTCTTAGGGTATTGTTTTAAGTGAAGATTAATTAAGGGGAGATTTATGAATGCCTTATGCTTAGTGCCATATTTTTAGGGTTTCTCATTTTAATTGGTTTTATGAGAAATCAATGAGAAGTTTTGATAAAAAGAAGATTGTGTAATATGTTTTTATGATTTTTGAGAAAATCCGAATGTTGGAATGAAGAGATAAGCAGTTTTATTTTTGCAAAAGATTTCCAATCTTTGAGTTGCAAAAATAGACAAAATTGAAAAAAGTCTGCATCTTGTAAAGCAGAAGCATAAAAGCGATATTTTATAAGTTGTTTTATGTTTTCTTGCTATTTTTAGCATATCTTTGACTGAATTTTCTTCTTGGTCAGATTCCAGATTTATCTTGGAGAGATAAGGTGTTTTTTGTGCTTTTAAAGCAGATTTAGCCTATTTTTAGAGGCTTGACAGGGTAATCATAAAAGCATTATGCTTTTTTCTGCTTTCAAAGCAGTTTTTGAGATTGTTTGGAGTCTTTTTTCTTGAGCTTTTTTCTGAGCTTGGATTAGGGTTTTCCTTGAGAGTTCTTTTGATAGACTTAGTCTTTCAACTCTCCATTCTCAGAGGTCAAATCAGAGTTTCTTGCCCTTACTCATTTCGGGGAGATTGTAAACCTTTTGATACTCAGTTTGGACAGATTGACATTCTTCCAGTTTTAATAGAGCAACAAATTTCTCCTTATTTTTTGTCTCAAATTTTGTAATGGCAATCTAATGTACTTGTGTTTTCAAATTGAATTTTTTTTATGTCTTGTTGTTATAGGTGGTGTTTCAGAATTACATATTTCAGGTTGTATGTTGTATTCATTTTTCCAGATCTTCATGCGAATCACTGATGGGATATGTGCCAATGAGATTGTGAGAATTACTGCAATAGAGAAGTTGTTATGAGTGGTTAGGTCTGAATTCTTATAAGTTTGGTGAATCATCTTTTAGAAATAGGTTTTTATGTTCAGTTATTCTTCATCCCTTTTCTCAGAAGCTGATTTAGAATAGAATTCATCATTCAGAGAACCAACTCACTCTGGAGATTCCTCTTTCACGTAAGATGACCCACATCTGGAAGAGGTTTCCATGTTTCAGTAGTTTGCTGAATACTACATTCAGCAGGGTGCAAAACTATTGATAACAATTACCATTATCACAAGTCCATTTGCAATACCTTTCCATAAGTATAAAAATTGAATCATAATAAGATACAACTGCCAATACACACATGAAATCAGGTTGATAACATATGCAACTAATCTAATTATAACAACTATGATCTTTCATAATAAATCAAACTTATCATGTTGTAAATGATGAATATAAGTATTAAAGTAAGAGTCATTTACTCATCTAAATAAATAAAATACAAAATAAACAATATATCATCATTTGTAGTAGAGAACCTATACCATTTACTTCTATAACTTGAAGTGGAAGAAAGAGAGAAAGAGCATCATCAAAGTGATATCCACCCTACCACGAAGCATTAGCTTCCCCGTGCTACTCCACTAGAGAAGTCTGACCCATCACAAAGGATCTAGCAATATGTAGCCAACATGCATGATGGAATCCATTTATTTATGTGAGTAATTGTCACTTAGCATACCTATATGCTCATGCATCACATATCTAATACACTTGTCTAAAACATATCATGGAGGATGACATAATGTAAGAATTGGCTATGAAGGTAGCCACCCAAGATCTAGAGGCCTAATAGAAAGCACAAGCATAAGAGAGATAGAAACAATATGACAAGAATAGATTGTATTCTTATCAATGAATGAAAATATGACGAGCAAAATTACATAGGAGACCCCTTGGTTATATAGCCAAGGTGAGAACATAGAAGGGCATAAGATTATGACAAGTGTCATAATCTTATGACATGAGACAACTATGAAAAGCTATCACTCCACCTAAAGTGGAAAAGTGATAATGTGATAATCACCACAAAAGGTGGATCACCCACAAAAGGTGGAGAGGTAATCGCGTGATATGTCCACGAAAGGTGGAAGTGATAAAGTAATGACATGTCAAGTCCACAAAAAGTGGAAATTCTCCAACTACCTCCTATGTGGTCCCTAAGTAAACTTAACTAAGGTGTAATCATGACCTAGGACAAGGTACAACACTTTTAATTACACCAACACCCCCCCTTAAGTGCAACTTAGGGAGAATGTACACAAAAGAAAACAATGCAATATGGGTCATGACAACTAGGCCATGTTAGGTACCCATGTACATATGCAATGCAATCTCTCATAAAGCAGAGAAAAGGAGAAAACCCAGTGGGACAAAACTCCTCCCCAAAAGAGAGAAACAAAACAAGAAACATGCTCTAGGAAGGATAAAACCTCAAGTGAGGAAAAAGTCCCCCCCATAAGAAGAATGAAGATAGTCCATGCAACCCCCCCTCAATGGAGAGTCATTGCTCAAATGTCACAATGTCAAGAGTCCAATCTTTACTTAAGAAGGAGATAATGTAGAACAATGTGAAGGTTGATGTAGAGCGGACCAAGGATGATGATGAGTCTTCCAAATGTTGTTCCAAAAGAATGCCAAACTATGACAAGCACTGATAGAGAGAATCAGGTACAACTACAGAAGATGCTACATAATTGGTGAATGAGTTGAATCTGTCAACTCAAGAGTAACTGCAGAATCTATCGATGAAGAACTGTAGATGAATCCACACTGCAACAGGAATAAGGCCAGAACCAAGAAGACAATTGCGTGAGCAACAACTGAATGCCCATCAATAGCAGATTAGTACAATCTATGTCTCACTTGAGCCATGCACAAATTATACAATCCAAGGCTCACTAGAGCCATGCACTAAGTCTCTGGATGTAGAACCAAACTTTTGAAGACAAGTAGAGTGCTTCCAAAATAGGAGTGTTTATATGGTGACTAGTCCATCTCACTGAAATGCATGGGTAACCAGCTGCTGCATTCGTTGAGTAGATAAGAACTAACACTGGAGACATAGATCAACCAAAAGAAGCATATAGTATGAAAAATTACACTAAATAGTAGATTGTGGCACTTTATTTTAGTGCGTTTACAACATTAGAAGAGAACTACAACAACCATGATCATGATGCAAAATTACATGAGAAACTCTGAAAAGCTCGGGAGTGCAACTGAACCTTCAAACTTCGACGAGCATTAAATGCAACCAAACAATTTTTTTTTGAAGAAACATCAACACCACTGGAGAGTTGAGATCGCCACCTTTTCGACGATATTTCATTTGCAAAATTTTGCCATTTGGATCAAAAGTTATGCAAAAACAAAAAAAAGGCCTACATAAGGACCTTTTAAGACTAACTAAGTGCAAGAATCAATACTAATTAGGGTCAAAATTAGTGCTCCTGGTCGCACCATATGACCACTTTATTCAAAAAGTTTTAAAAATAATAATTTTAAGCATTGCCCCACCATTGGTGGTGGACAGGCAGAGCTGGTGGAGTGGGTGTGGGGCCCCGGTGGCCTCGCCACCTGGGGGCCACCCCACCCCAATCCACATTGGCTGCTTGAAGATCTTTAGGTTGGCTTTTAAATAAAACAAAGTTTGTAAATAAACAAAACTTTTTTAAAAAATGATATAAATGCTCTGTTCACGACACCGGCAAGTAGAACAATTCCGACCAACTGTTGACGCTAATTCCACTAGGCAAGGAGATGGTACCAGGTAAAAGAATGAACGACCAAGACACAAAGCGCAGTGACATCAATAGGTACAGGTCACAAATTTGACCGATGCTTGAATGTCGATTAAATCATGGGCTTGATCAAATAAAATATGTGATGAAAACACAAATCATACCCCTTACGTGATGTTGAGAGATGGGCAATGCAAATTGTGGATAGATGGTGGCCAATCAAAACTTGCTATGCTGATAATAGCCAAAATCTTCAAGAATATGGCAATATAATCTCCTTTACTAGTGGACCAGGTATGCCGATGGAGGTAAGCCGACCGATGATGAAAGAAAACTGGTCGATAAACTTCTGTAGAACTGTCGATAACCATCGATGACTTAGGGATGGGGGTCGACACAATGAATGTCGTTAGACAGCCTGCTACTAGTACCACTGATGGAGATCTGACTGGGTGATGGCAAGATGCCGACTGTACTCCACTAATAGAGATTTGAACCGCCGACCAAGTGAACGGAGACGGGAGTAGAGTGGATCGATTTGAATGTCAACAATAATGAAGGCCGATGGAGAAGAAAGGGCTCGGGCTCCAAAGTCTTTGGGTCGCCAGCGTTCAAAAAAGAACACAAAGGTCGAAAATACCTAACAAGACCAGTACCACAGACAAGCCATGGAAAGGTCGAGGCTAAAGAAATATGGGCCCTATGAATAATTAATATTCTACCAAAAAACAATTTTGACTGCAAAAAAATATAAACGCCCCCAATATATGTCCAAAAATTTTATAAATATTTGCCCCAAATATTTTCAATAAACTCACAAAAATATTTTACTAAAATATTTTATTGCGAAAATTGAAAAATTATACCATTTTGGAGGTTCGATATGGCCTTCGGGCAAAATTTTTTTGCCTCAACTTGCAATTGGCAGTGCCCAAAATTGCTTACAATATAAGGCCAAAAATAGAACCTCCCAGAATCTCTCCAAAATGACAATCTAAAGGCACTCCAATAGCTTTGATACCATGTAAGAATTGGCTATGAAGGTAGCCACCCAAGATCTAGAGGCCTAATAGAAAGCACAAGCATAAGAGAGATAGAAACAATATGACAAGAATAGACTGTATTCTTATCAATGAATGCAAATATGATGAGCAAAAGTACATAAGAGACCCCTTGGTTATATAGCCAAGGTGAGAACATAGAAGGGCATAAGATTATGACAAGTGTCGTAATCTTATGACATGAGACAACTATGAAAAGCTATCACTCCACCTAAAGTGGAAAAGTGATAATGTGATAATCACTACAAAAGGTGGATCACCCACAAAAGGTGGAGAGGTAATCACATGATATGTCCACGAAAGGTGGAAGTGATAAAGTAATGACTTGTCAAGTCCACCAAAAGTGGAAATTCTCCAACTACCTCCTATGTGGTCCCTAAGTAGACTTAACTAAGGTGTAATCATGACCTAGGACAAGGTACAACACTTTTAATTACACCAACACATAAACCCACCAAGGTAACACACTTATGCATGGAAATCAATGAAAATCAATGTTTACAATCTAGAGTGTCTCAATCATCTTAGAATGATGTCTTGATATTCTATAAAGTGGGTAAAACAGTAAACATAAGACAAAGCCCATATAGCATTAGGCAATAATATATATTCAAGGTAATGGCATTTATCAAATATTATGCCCATACTGGAATTAGGTAACAATATATATGCAAGGTAATGGTGATTATCAAATAGTATGCCAAGAAGGCTACTCCATATTCCACATGTTTCCTAAATCCACTCACTACTAGTGATTTAGGATCCAACAATCTTATTTCCCCATTGTTAATTCCCAAGTTTAGAACCCTTCCCTAGAATCCAATGAGGGTTAATAAACAAGTTCACCCATATTCATCATAATATACTCATAAATGATGATAATAATTGTTAAACTGCATACTTAATCATATAAATGAATTCACAACTTTCAATCAGCAGTTTGCAGCAAACAAGGGAGCATTTGAATGGAAATATATTTCTGATCCCTTGGTCAAAATTAAAATTTTAATATGTTTTGGAAAGGGGAAAGAGTGGATAGTAAAACCCATAAAACCTTTTGCAAGAAACTCAAACTCACGCAAGCAATTTTCTCTACAACTTAGCTTACTATTTTCACTTAGAATAGCAATATAATAAAAGAAAACAATTTTAACTATGTTTAAATGTACATATAATTTGGTAGTGGTTTTAGAAGGCCAACTTATTTGAATAGGCAACGGTTACATGATCACAAATGATACGTGAAATCTCCATTTGTGAACATAAAATGTAGATCATAGTACATATATCAAGAGCACAAATAATATTAAATGTCACTTAGTTTTAATTGCAATTCAAATATCATGAACTGGCCTTCATTTAACTTGATATATATATATATATGGGAATCTAGTTCTCTCTGATATTTACATTTTATTTTGGTTCCTTAAAACTTATGTTATCATATTTCCTTTCTAGACTTGTAATAAACTCATAACTTAATACTGCAAATATGATTTTACAGACCTGAAAGTTACATAAGCTAATTAAAAGTTTGCAAAAGGCATGGATTAAGCACAACTTATTCATATTATATTTATATTTAGTATCTTTCTCTACATAAGAAGAGTAAAATCAGCAAAGTGTGATTTAACCCATTAAAATGATTTGATTCTTCTTTACCGCAGCGAAATTAAAAAAAAAAAACTTTTGACTTGAATAATCATAAATTATTGCTCATTTATGCAAATATAAGTTAACATATGGCAACTATGCCTCATATCAATCTTCCAAAAACAAATTTCCCTTAGCAAGTGTTAAAGACCCAAGAGGGAAACTTATAAATTGGGTAAGTTCATTTTGGGTAGCTGACAATAGCCCATATAAAAAAAAGTCAGTCTAAATTATCATATAGCATAAAAAAATCCATGGAGAGGGACGTAAACTCAGGCACCAAACATGTCATGATCTGTAGAGAAAAATAAACCATGGAAGACCATATCCTACTTAACAAAACAAAATCAGTTCACAATATGTAAAGTATTACAGACATTGTTTGCTTTGAGTTGTGCATATTTTAAATTTAATGGATTATCAAAGCAACTGAAGTGCCAATTTGTTATGTACATGAGGAAAGCTGGCTATTAGTGAAATGATATGAGCTCTCTGTGCTTTTATGAATTGACTTAAAACTAAGCATTCATGGGGAGAGGAACAAAAAATTATGGTAACAACCATATCCAATTATTTGCATCTAAAATCAACCAAGCTACACCCTATACAATAGAGTACAAAACCAAACGAAAAGCTCACAAGCATCACATAAATGCAAAGCATAGAAAGACCTTACGTGACATCAAGATGCATTTTCCTTCCCAATTTTTGTGCCATCCTCTAAAAATCTGCCTCTTCCCTCCATTTTCTATGCCTTCTCCCCTCTTTTGAAAAGTCCTTTAAACCAATAATAATAATAATAATAAATGTTGTTGGCAAGTGCAAAGCTAGGTTTTCCAGCCTTTCTCTAGCTTCCTCCATGTTGAATTTTTATGCAAGATGGTGAAGCCTCTTCAAAGCACGTGGAGAGAGTTTTATATGTTTCTTTTCTCTCCCAACTTTCGTAACTTTAGTCTCATTTCTCTTTTAGGATAAAATAAAGTATAAGCATACCTTTATCAATATGTGATTTTTTGTAATGAAATTAGTATTAATGTCACTTTATCCTTCTTTTAAAAAAAATCTAAAAATACTAGCATACACTATTAAATATAATATTATTTTTTTATCTATTTACTATAGTAGTAGTAATATTAAAAAGGTAATTTTATTTATTGAGTATTAAGCTTTTATTTCTTTATCATGTTAATAATTAAAAGGAAAAACATTATTTGCATTCTCATGTCAATTTCCATTTAATTTGAGTTTCATTTCAACTGAACGTCTTTAAAAACTACATATCAACACTTAGCACACTCTTGTACTAAGTTTGGCTCATGACCCAATATTGACACGAGCTCTCGAGGTTTTATCCTTAGAAAACTATATACAGGTGAGGAACACATATATACACTAGTGTTATGCAACTTAGCTACATGACTCTAAGTGTGTGTGTACATGATTCCATCATGACAAGTTATCGCACCAGCTAGAACCTTATCTTCGATGATACTCTCTCTCCAATATGAGAAAATGTCAACAGTTCATGATTCACTTATGAAATAAACACACAATTAATCATCATCATTATAAACATTTTTTCTTAACTACCTTCGAGTAATAATTAACATAACTAAATTGCCTTTCTTAATCACTTGTTATTAAACAATTAATATAGTAATTAAGTGATTAAACTAAGATAATTAAACGGATTGTGACACCAAGGATTTAGTGGTTAATGGTTCCAATTTTGTTGAGGTTGTTACCATTGTTGAGGGTTTTTCCATTGGCTTTGGTTAGTTGGCCAGGGCTGGGAATTCCAAGTAGAAAAATTTTAGTTTCCAATTGGATAAGATGAATTGAAATTAACATGGTCTCTTGGAATACCTTGTCTTTGTTGCCATGGCCTTCTTTGAGCTATGTAAAATAGTTGTGCATATTCTCCTTCAAGTGGATGAAAATTAGGTTTCTTTGTTTTATCTTGTTGAATACTAGCCACCCTCTTACATTTATAGTTTGCTTTCATTTGTCTATAGTTGGGATAGTATTGAGTGAGCATTGATTCATCCTCTTCTTGCTTCTTTATATGGAGAGTGTCCAATTGAGTTGCTAGGTGACTAATAATGTCCTCCTTCATGTTGGACATCAAATTACTTAACTCTATCTTTGAAACCCTAGTGGATGATTTACCGATGGTGGATGTCCTCTCCCCTCTTGGCTCCTTAGTGAAGGTCTTGGAGTAATTTTTGTAGACCCTATAGATTTCTTCAAATGGTAGTTGAGAGACATCCCTTTGCCCAATAAGATTGAGGGCATCCATACAATCCTCATTGACTTCCCTCAAAAATACTAACTTGAGGGATTCTTCAAATAGCTTGTTTTGTGGGTTTTTCTTCAAAGAGAATTGAAATCTCTCCACATAGTCCTCTAATGACTCATCCTACTTCTGTGACATTTTGAAAATGTAATCTCTCCTCCTATCAATTCCTCTACAATAGCCTTGTTACTTTTCCAAGAACAAATTTTTCATGGTATCCCAATTTGGAATAACATCCTTGCCTAATCCCATAAACCATCTCAAGGCAACATCTTTTAGAGTGACAGGGAAGAGCTTGAGCCTATGAGCATTAGAGGTATAGTCATAGCTCCTACATAGGACATCAAACTCAAATAAAAATGTGTTTGGATCTTTAGTCACCAAACCATAAAAGAATAGTAATGCTGAAGGAGGGATATTCCTTAGCACAATAGCCCTTTCTTGGTGGGTGATTGGAAACTCAAAGGTCACATGTTCTGGATCATCCCCTAGTGCATCACCCATGGTTCGGTATGTCCCCTCTATTGGTGTGTTAGATATTGGTGAATGGGTAGGTTCTTCTTCTGGAATACCCTCGCTCTGTTCAATAATATCACCAATATCTGCTATGGCTTCTTGGTGTGTGGAGGGGAGGAATCTACCCATAAAGTCTCTCTTCCACCGCATACAATAAATGTGGATTTGTATAGTAACTTTCCTGCACAATATTGGTGTAACTTTCTAGTATTTGGATAAGATAAAACCTAATAGTCCTAATGCTAAAAACAAAGTGCAAACTATAAAATCTTGAAAAATAATTCTATGAAGATAACACCATCTCTGAAAATGGTGCCAAAAATGTAGAGTTTAAACTAGTATCTTGTAAACTTGGTGGAAATCACACAATTTAGAGGAACATGGCCTCATTGAACATTCCACTTAACATTGAAAAGACTTTCATTAGATTATCAACCAAGGCTTGTAAACTTTTGATGGCACCGACACTATATGTGCTTTCAAAGACCTGAGATTACCTAGGTTATCCTATTAAAGGTATTCTACTTGCTAGAAAATCACAGAAACACATAACAGTGAAAGAAGTAAACTGGTGCTAACGGCTATAAGTACCTACAACATAATCTATAGTTGAACTGTGTTTAACAGATAATTATTGAACCTGACTCAAAACTGATGACTGAACTTATTTTATCCTCTAGAGTACTACAAGTCAATTGAATTCATTCATGGACATGAATATTCATTGTTGATAATCATAATATGAGAATCTATTTTAAATTAGTAATGACTAACATAAATAACTACCAAACAAAAATAAAACAATTGTAAATGTAATGAAGAATAGTTACCTTGAGTGGCCTACTCAGGTGGTTGTCTTCACTTAAACTAAAACCAAATCTAAATCTTTAGATTCCACATAACCATATCAATTTAAATTTCATTCATTATACATTCCAAAAGATCACATAAAATCCTGCTCAAAGATTGTATTCAAGAAAATCATTTATGAACAATCAACATGTCTATGGAATACAATTAAAAACTAAGAAGTAATTGATAACAAATCTACCAATGTGAGATTAATCAACTAACTATACTAAAGACTCAACCACTAGCTATGCATAGGCACAGGGAAGTTTATTCTAAACACAACTCTAAACTAAAATCATTAACTACAACTCCCTAGATATTAGGGTGTGTAATTAAGATTGAGTTATTCAAACTACAACTGAAAAGAAATGAGATTTCAAATAGGATTAAAACTCTACAAAACAAATTTGCAACGTGGAACACATAATCACTTATCTAGAATCCTATCAATAAAATAATTCTTCTTCTTCAATGCCTTATTAATTTTCATAATGATGCATGACTAACTCCATCAGGTGTCTCCATGTGGTAGTTATTACACTTAGCTTGTTCTGGCACTTCCCCTGTTTCACTATCCAAGACCTCCTTTGGCTGTGGGCTACAACTTTTAGTTGTTGCAGGCTATAGTGTCTTCTTGGGCTGCAAGAGGTTAATCCACAAAACACATACACAAAGCTAACTACCATGATTAAACACAATATTTCCATTACTCTAATTTAGGTCCAAGGTTGTATAATAAACATAAAAAGATAGCATAGCATAGGAATATGTTTGAAAGGATTGTTTGATAATGTCTATGAACATGCATAAAAACATTAGGAAATGGAATAATAAATGTACTCATCAGGGCCTCTTTAGCCTTAGACATTATTAGGTATTTAACTTGTGATGGGAGACAATCATTGTTAAACACAGTGTATTTTAAGTTGCTTAGTCATTTATGCCATCAGAGGCAAGTAAATGTTCTAAATTTTCTTTATAATTTGTTGAAGAGAATGTCATCCAAATACAAAAGGAAAAGAAATCAGTCATCTTTGTTACATTTCTATCTAGTTACTTTATTGGTTAAGAGAAGTCTTAGGGTTCAATTTCCCAATGTATCTTGGGAAGATTTTTTGAATTGTAACAAAATTAATAACATTATTTCAACACATAATGAAGGAAAAAGGGGCCGATAATAGGAATCAAAAGAACCTATCATGGTTGCAACTGACGGAGAAATACCCTATGGTTCCCTTGCTACAACACCTATCCATAGCACAAAGGAACCTAAAGAGCAGGGACTGTAGGAAACACAATTTACAACCTCTGCTAAGCAGCCCATAGCTAAAGAAGATCGGAAAACCCCAACTTCCATTAAAATCCCACAAAAAGAAAAGAAAAGAAAAAGTGGGGCTTCTATCTCTGCACTTGCAAAGTGGAAGAGGAGGTCCACACCATAAAAAAGGTGATCACATCACTTGAGGAAGAAGGGTCCCATGAAAGGAAAAGATAAAAAGCAAAAGGAAGATGTTGTGATGATTGAAACATGAACATATTCAAAGGGAAATGTACTTGGTGGTGATACAAGAACACCAATTGTACAACCTTTGTATTTTACTAGTACTTTTGACAAATTCAGAAGGCATTTTTGTTGCTAAAAAAAAGAGAAGAAGCTCTCCAAAGAGACATGTTTCATAAGGGTTTATGTGTACAGAGGAGGTAGGAGAAGAATTTTTTTTGGAGAAAGAAGAGGAATTATTTTTGGAAGTAAAGAACTGCAAGAGGCTTTGTAGAGAATTAAATAGTTAGAAGACCTGTTGAAAACATACCAACAAAAGGACAATGAGAGGGATGCAAGGATTAGGGAGTTGGAAGAAAAACTCCACAAATTTGAACATGGATCAAAACTAAAAAATTTGGCACAACTTTCCATGGTTGAAACAAATGAAAAAGATCCAATTCCTTAGAGCCCAATTGGACCTATAAAGAATCCCATTGTACCTATTGTTGTGTCATTGGGCATAGATTTGTGGAAGAAAACACAAGATTTTTTCCAAAAAGAAAAAGATTGGAAAAATGAGAAAATAGAAATGATATCTACACATGCCAAGATAGTTGAGAAGAAGGAAACAAAGGTAAAGAGATTAAAAGTGAAAATTGAGGAACTGGAAAACAAGACAGTGCAATTGATGAGTTGTAAACCGCCTACTAGGGTATATACCTTGTTTTTGCAAGAAAAGTTTTTATGTTTTTAGTTCAGTCAGCTAATCAGTGATCTACCTATTGTAATGAATTTAAGGGATTCATTTTTGGAAACTTTCCAAAGGTCTACACTTGAAATGCAAGACCAATTATGTGAGTTTTATTTGCACAATTTTGTTCTTTCTTATGATATTGCATGAAACCCATTAATGTTTGTGGGATATCTCTAGATCAAGGCCTTAGCTTCTTATGTTAGAAATAAACATCAAAATGGGAAGCTCTTGTAGGAATATCATGAGAGAGAGAGAGAGAGAAATCTCTCCCCTACAACTAAGAGAGGAGGCAACAAACCCTAATGCAGGAGTAAACTAGTGGTTAGAACTTATACATCACAAGGGAGTAAAAGCAAAGATTATGGATTGTACAAAAAAGGATTATAAGAGAATGAAGGGACTAGTAATAGGTACCATCAAAAAATATTTTAACTTTGCTTGAGGCAAATGGAATAAGCTCATTCCAAAACTAAAGAGGAAGGAACCCCATTCTATTTACAATTATGCAACAATGATTCATAGGTCACACAAATACATTTCAATTGCAACGAGGAATGGGGCTGCTTGGTTCCCACTCACTTTCCATCCTCCTATTCCACATACCACATTAGATAGGGAAGAATCGAGAGGAAGAGGCAACAATAGAAAATAAAATACTGGCAAAGCTCTTAGATCAATAAGGTTACTACTTGAAGTAGAGTAAAGGTGTGGACTGTGTGGTGGATTTTAAAGAAATGGCCTTGTAATACAATCTTCAACCTTAAAGTTGCTTGAGGACAAGCAATAGCTTGAGTGGGGGGGGGGAATGATGGGCTCAATCATTGGCTAGTTTTCCTTTTACTATTTTATGCTTTAATCATTTCTTCTACTAAGTTTCAAAGACATTTCCAAGACCTTACATATCTTTTATATGCATTTTATACACTTTTAAGCAGTTTCAAGTATGTGGAAATAGAAATATGTTATGTTGATATATGTCTGTATGAATGCATGAATGTCTATAAAATTTAGTATGATTCTATGTTTAATTTATGGTTGTTAATAATGTGGATTCCTTAGGAATGAGACTAACACCTTGCAGCAAGATGGACTATCAACTTGCAACAATAGGTTTTTCATCCCACAACACAAGGATTGTGGATGGTTGTAGAGAAGAAGTAAAATGGCCAGGGCACAACACTTTCAAAAGGAAGAGAAGGTGATCATTTATTGATCAACCATGAGTCACCCCATAATACTTTTGCTCACCAAATAAGATAACTAGGAGAAGGAGCCTACTTTCAACAGGACTAATTTATAACAAGATTGTTCTCAAGAACACATCTTTGTTAAGTAGTTAAACTATTGAGCATATAATTCTAGTATGGATTCTCTACTCCTACTTTATAGTTATTATTTTATGTTTCAAACTAAGTCATCTTCTTGTCTTCGAGGAAGAGTTGATGGTTGCTTTATGAGTTTGTTTTCAATTCATGAATAATAGAACTCCTCACAAACCCTATATAGTGGGATCTTCTGTTGAGGAGGAAATATAGTTGATAAGTTGATTATTTCTAGTTAGTTGTTTATCTATTACTCAGTAGTTGCAACAATAGAATATATGTTATTGAATAAGAGACCTTCAACAATTTTTTGTTGGATTGTATGTAAGAGTTTTGTGTTAGAATGCAATAAAGGAAATTAGTTTGATATCATGATTTATTGAGTAAGTGAGTGTTTGAAAACTTCTACATGGAAAAAACAACTCAAGCAAGAGCCACTTGAGGTATTGCTAACCCACTTCATTTTTTATTGTTAGTTAAATAATGCATTGTTGAATTTAGTTAGTAGTTTCCAGTTATATGCATGTGTTGTAATTAATGAATGTCATTATGTAGTTTTAAATTAAATTTTGTAGCTTCATGTTGGTTTCATACTCTAGAGGAATTAGCTAAGTTAGGACACTACAGTTTTAACAGTTGAT
Organism: Sequoia sempervirens; assembly: GCA_007258455.2. Classification (NCBI taxonomy): domain Eukaryota; kingdom Viridiplantae; phylum Streptophyta; class Pinopsida; order Cupressales; family Cupressaceae; genus Sequoia; species Sequoia sempervirens. Next base: position 13,449 of record VDFB02275250.1, on the reverse strand, counting down.
AGTTATAGTCTTAAGTATTAGGTACCCATAGCATAAGATAACATTTTATATTCATTTCCCTTGTTTTATGAATTAGCAATTTACTTCATTTTCTAGCCTTTATTGTCTTTTGTATATGTGAATTTTCCTATACTCCATTGATGTAGGATGTGTCTAGGATCTTTGAATGCATATATTTTTCTAGCACTATCTAAAGTTTATGAGTCCCTAGTTGATAATTTATTGCAGCCTCTTGTGAAAGATGAGTTGTTCAGTTAAGGATTCTCAGGTCCTCTAAACTATGTGTATTCCTATCAACACCAAGTTAAGTATACATTAGAGAGGCTCTACAACAACTAATGGGATTTTTCCCTCAAACAAACTAAAAATGTCTTAAGTGGCACATCTATCTAGTGCCATCATCTCCCACTACATGACCTGCATCCAAGACTCACTACCCTCTAAAGAGAGATCCTCCCTAAAATATTTTGGTTCATCATCAATACACAACAAAGTAAATATACGACAAAAATCTAGTTTGCTATACTTTTTTATCAGATTTCATTATCTCATGGATTGTCTCAAGTAGGAGTAAGGGACTATGCCTATTGTTTTACATGTTCAACCTACTCATCCTACTTAGAACTCTCATATAAACCCTCTTCTTTATCTACATCATTTAATCCATTATCTTATTCTTCTACATGTGTATCTTATTTATTTTCAACCTTGTATTAATATGCATTATTTTCCTTCGTCCTCTTTTTATTGGTAATGTCTAAACTCCCTAAAAATCACATCTCTAGAAAAATATCATTTTTGTGTTAACAAATTATAAATCTTATAACATTTTACATTCTCACCACAACTAACAAAGATGCATTCATGTGATATTGGATTTAGTTTAGATCACTTTCCCTTAGGAACATGAGCATAAGATTCATGACCAAATACCCTTAAGTGTGAAATGGAAGGTTTATTATCTATCCACACTTCATAAGGTTCTCTATTAGAAAAAGCTAAACAAGGAGATATATTAATTAAATAACAAGCAATACTTACAACCTCTGCTCAAAAGCATGGAGCTAGCTATGCATCACTTTCTATAAAATTTTCTCTTTCTAATAAGTTTTGGTTCATTCTCTTTGCCCTTATTCACCATAGTTTTAACACCTAACTTTTTGCTTCTCCTAGTTCTTGAATGACCACAAGAATTGGATCTCTAAATGCGTTTTCCAATCCCCTTTTGACCTTCCTTTATCCTTGGACCTACCCCAAACATGTAATGGATCCTTTGAGATTTTTCCATAAATTTGATCCTTATTTCCTTTGTGACTAAAGTTAAAAAAAAAGGGTGTCCAACTTTATATTTATCATTTGACCACTCAAAGCAAGGATTAGACTTTCCCATGATTCAGGAAAAAATTAAATTAACAATATACACTTATTCTCATTGTCTATCTTAACACCAAATAATCCTAAAAAACTCAAAATAAAATTAAATGTACTTGAATATTCTACCACATAGTTCCATTATTTCATTTTTAATGAATATAATTTTATTTTTAAATATAATTTTCCTAGCAGATCTAACCAATCCTTTTCCAAAGGAGATGTAAAATGGCCTCCTTAGAAACATTTGGCAAGAAAAAATCTAAAGGAATGACCAAATGATTCCTCCTGAGTTTTTTATCCAACTTCTTCCAAGCATTTTTAGACATAGCATCTAGTTTACTTTCACTTGAATTAGCTCTTCATTGGTATCTCTCTTCAAGGAAATCCTCCATCTTAGGCTTCCACAACTCGTAATTGATTCCATTGAATTTATCAATATTTAAACAAGAAGTAGATGCCTCGGTTTCTAATACACACATAAATATACAAGAACACAAAGTAAGATGCTCCCATTGCAACACAAAGCTCACAACATTTGATAAATGTGTCCCCCTTTAATCAAACCAAGAATCTAATACCAAATGTTGGAAAATAGAGTGAACTATTACAATAATAACACCAAGCTTAATGTACATATTTTATTTTTCATATATAAAATAATATGTAAATGAAATCAAGAGCACATAAAAATAAACAAAATATAATAAATCAATATAAGACATTGGATGGATATGGAGAAACCCTTGCAAAAAAGAAACTCCATCAAAGTGAGGCTCATGTATGTATTAATCTTTTGAAATAATATCACATAAGCAATGCACTTATCTCTTTAATTTAATGACACCTATGTACTCATAATAATATGATATGCAACTAATATCTCATGCCTCCAATATTAAAAAACAATGAGAGAGGGAAAACCACATTTGGTTTCCTAAAATAATGGATTACCAAAACCATGGTATCATGCAAAAACCCACTTCCCATTTGAAAAACATCTTTTGAGAATAGTAAATCATAATAAATGGCTTCATATGGACATAACCAATGTATCCATGAATATAAAACATAACTCCAAAGGAATTTGTGACCAATAACTCTTTGATGGCTCACATCTCTAAGTATATTTCTCCATTATGGATACCACAACTCATGTGGGGCCCATATATCATAATGAAGACTATCCATTCCCTTTTCTAGTGCCTAACATTGGGAAAAGTACCACAAGTCAGTTAATATCAATTTGTAACTACCACCATTATGCTCCACCTCATTCATGAATGCCACTAAAACTAATATTCCAAGTCAATGAGGATAATTAATTATAAAATAACAATATCTCTCAATAACATAGATGTCCAAGTAGGGATGCAACATTAGTACATTAGGATTGTTTAAATATGATATTTTCCTAAAAAAAATTATGTAGTCCTCTTCCTTTTCACATATGGTTAGAAGTGAAATAGTCTAAGATGACACAAATTTAATTTTTGATAGAGTTTTATCTACAACTCTAACTTCCATTAAGGAAAGTGCTTATAAGTGTTGAAATGCTACATTTGATAAATACCCTCTACAAGCCACATATATATTCTTGATAGAGCATGAACACCATTTCTAGTTAGATACTTGGTCCCCATATCTATCCTATTCCTAAAATTATAATAACATTTTTGAAGTAATATGATGCATCCTCGCAAACCATATAGGTGAGGTGATAAGGTAACCTCCTTAAGAAAAATGTCGGGAATTCATTTAGATTCTCTTTGTTGCTCCCAAAATCCCTACTAGCTACATGGAATAATGTGCAAGACCTAGTGACTTTCTTGAGTGGCCTTTTCTATAAAAACTCATACAAATTCCCATCAAATTATTGTGTCCCTAAACCAATTCAAGTTTAACACTATCTAGACATATTCAACATGGTATCATTTTTTCTAGGCATCAATGACATGACAACATTATGTACCCAGAGTAGTTGATTTCTCACTAAAAACTATATATTATGCTAAGGGGTAAGGTTATCTAGATAATTTTTTCTCAGTACTTAGAGGAATAAAGCTAGAAAATTTTAGTGTTATAAAATTATTTGAATACCCATCACTCCTAATCTACGTGATACTCCATTGATGCTACCAATTATTCCCAACTTAGTCCTAAAACCTACCAAACCTTTATGGTGTTAGAAATCAAGCTATAACTTGCAACGATATGAATTTATCAAAAGTGATTGCAAATCTGAAATTGTGTTTACAAGATTACCATAAAATGATTAACTCATTGAAAATTGCAACACCACAAGTCACAACATAAGTGACACAAGATATACGTGGAGAAACCCTTGTAGGAAAAAAATCCACACCCAAAGACATCCAATGTTTGTATTAATTTTCAAGGAAGTACATCAATACAACAATCCTCTCTACAATTCAACAACACTTTGTCATCCTGACAACTTGCAAAGAAATCATCATAAACCACCATCTCAAGGCTCCAATATATAGAAGTTTGTGGGAGAGAATACCACAAATGGTATCCCAAAACAACAAGCAAAACCACCCTAGAAAAATCCATGGCCCCCTTAGTGGACAACCCATAAACATGGAATAAAATATAAAATTACCACATGGCCTTCACATGGGCGCCTAACCCACAACCAATAGGAATTGGTCAAACCTGAGTGCTCCATAACTCTCTAATGGCTCTGATGGCTACATGCAAGCTCATGCACACCTAGGCACCCAACCATGCAAGAGCATGCAAAACATGCAAGGACATGCACACTCAAGTGGTCCCAACTGAGAAAGTTGGACGCCCAAGAGGAATATTCTCTTGGGATGCTTAGTAACTACCATCGTGATGGGTCCACCTCTTTGAATGTACTTACAATTTGTCATAGGAAAATAATTAATAAATATTTTGTCCCTCATGTCCCCTAAAACACTTTCCAAAGAATGTGGTTTAGTTCAGTTCAATATTAGCTATGTTCTGTTCAATTTAGTTATGGTTCAATTATCTTTAGTTGCATGTAGTTAGTTTGAGTTGAATGCTAGTTGACTTCAGTTGACTTGAGTTGCATGACTTATGACTTCAGTTGCATGACATATAATAGGTGGATACATTCAGTTAAGTGGGGATGATCAATCATGCATAATGTTTGCATGAATTGGTGGAGAGATATGTTTTAGTTAACTAAGATTGACTTGGACCCACCTTGGGCACCCAAGTTGGCATCTTTGAGTTAACACCTTTTGCATGAGAAGATATTTGCAAGGCTCAATTAAGTGGGCCCATTCTTGGGTGCCAACTTTGAGGTGATGCTTGCAAGATATTTTCTTGACCAACTATCAGTTAAGTGTTTAGTTTGGGGTGCCTAAATTGAGGATACTTTGGTTTTGACTTCATGTTACAATGTGGAATTCTACTTGCATAATCTAGGCGTAGATTTTTGAGAGGAGCTTTGTGCTCTTGTATTTGATAATTCTTATGAGTTTACATGCCCATTAATTATCTATTTATTGCAGCAATTGCATCAGAGCAGATTACAGGTTAGCAAGTTGAGCTTGTGCATGTGTGAGGGTTTGAAGCATGGCATGGGATGTGTGGATTCATGCTTGGTCACATGGAATGCATGGATAGCTTGTGCTGCAAAAAGTGTATGAGAGTTTTGTGCAGGTTGTGAAGAAGGATTGTTGAAGGCAAGGAAGCACATCAATCAAGGATTGATACAGTATTATTGTAATCTTGTTCTAAGGCTAAATAATACAAGCACTATTGATTTTGGTGGAGTTTTTTCCTGAAAGGGTTTCTCCATGTATATGATGTGTCACTTTTATCTTCTTATCTCATTCTTCTACAAGCTTCTATCTCTTTCTACAATTGGTAAAATTGATCTCAATAGATTAATCATACACAAAGAATTGTAACAAAGAACACTTAATTAAATCTACACACATAGGTTTACAAGTTTTAAGCTATAATTACCTCCATTTTCACATTTGGTATTAGATCTAACAATTGGGTAGAGATTGGGACACCTTTCTCTTAAAATTTTGAAGGTTGTTTGGCTGTAGTGGGAGCTTGTACTATTGTGTTATTATAGATTTGTAAAAGAAGTATGTTTTATCTTCTTGGTTTTGAGATTATGGTTTCCTTGACCTTTTGGGAGTTGTGTCATTAACAACAGATTCTTTGATTGTGTTGAGGCCATGGATGATCTTCATTTAGGAGATGGTTATCACGATGTCATGGATAGCTTGGTTACATGTTTCAATGGGAGTTTTTGACAGTGATGGTTTGATGTTTATCTTGTTGCCATGTATAGCTTGGTGTCATAGTTCAGTGGGAGCTTTGGTAGGATATGGTTATCTTCATGTAATTTGAAGAGTTATTAACATATTGTTTCATGGAGGAACCTTAGAGTCTTTGGTAAAGGTATTATTGTTCTTCCTCTGGAGAGGATGTAGTTCTTTTTGGTTTTGAGTATTAATTATTTGCTTGGAGCTTCATGATTATGCATGTTGCATTTGAAGTTGGCATGGATTGATTGGTGAGTGCTCATGGATACTAGAGAGACTTAAGCAGGGATAGATATTTTTATATATAAGAGATATGTGTGTTGGAATAGTTACTTGTTATGTGCTACCAACAAGAAAGACCCCTGAGGTTTGGCACTGAAATGGATGTGATTCCATCATAGACCTAATGAGAAGGTTGTCTTTATTGAAAGCCTATATTGCTTGGTGTTGTATGCACAGGACAATCTTGTATCCCACTCTTGGTCTACTCGGCAGGTAAATGATCTAAGAGGTGTTGCCCACCTAATTATTAGATGCATTATTTATATGTATCTTTTCTTCTCTTATGCATTAATCTTGAAATTTGAGTTATGAGGGATTGTTGAGAAGTAGATGCATGATTTTATGTATTTTACTAATTCTTGCAATCTTGAACTTGAGTTAGTTTTGAGGATTTGGGTAGGAGAGGTACGACAGATAGTTAGTGGCTTTGGGCATATTCCCTTTTGTTGTGGGAATGTTTGGCTAAGTTTGATTTACTTTTTGTGAGAGGTTTACATCTAAGTTCTGCCATGTTTCATTATAAGTTGAATGGTTAGATGTTGATATCCTTTCAGTTTGGGAGTGTTGAAGGAGATGTTAATTTACGTAGTTTGGCACATGTTAGTGTGGCATAAGAACATGGTTTGATTTGTAGGTTCTCTCTTTGTGGGAATATTGTCTTCTTCTTGAAGGTTCTTGTGTTATGAGAGATGTATTTTTCATATCATTATATGCTTCTTTGACACTATGATAGAGGAGTTAGCCATATCCTATATGTGAAGTGCTATGGGAGGACTTGTTAATGTTGTGATCTTGTTTTCAAATTTGACGTTACTTGTGCAGTGGGAGTTCTAGAAGGTATATGTGTTTTGTATGAGAGGGGCACCTCTCTTGGACTGGTTACACTTTACTACTATGAGTTACTTCAGAGGTTTTTTATCACATGTATATGTGTGTTATTACCTTGAAGTTTTATTTTGCAAGATGGTGGATATACAAGGACTTGTTTGCAGATTTGGGTTGTTATGTTGATAGCATGAAGTTCTACCTATGATAGTTTGGTTACAAAGACTTGGGAAAGGTATTGATTGAGAAAGTTGACACTTTGATCAATGTTGCAGATAAGTTCTCTTGGTGCAGGAAGGCCATTGGCCTTAAGTCATATACTTGATTTATAATAACGATTCCTTGTTTAGAATAATTGCAATGTATAATGTCAAGTGGGAGAATGTTGGGAATGAGATGCCATTTAATTACAATCCTAAACATATTTCATGTATCTCCTAAGTCCTTGGAAAGTGTTCCCCAACACTAGGATTAGAAAGAGATTAAATTTAGGCTGAATGTGACATATGAAATTGACAATTTGAGAGTATTCACAAATGACAGAACTTATGTGAGTGCCCAGAAGAGCTCCTACAAGTAGGAACACATGGGAACTCCCACATGGAAGGAGTGGAACCCACCTTGCTTAAGTTAATTGTTTGGAGGATTAGGTAGCACTTGATGTGGCCATGTTTGATCCCTCTGAGGAGTTAGGATGATATTTACATGAGGTGGGTTGGTTGGTTCAGATTGTGGTTGGTTATCTTGGGTTGCATGTAGCTAGTTTAGGAGTTGAATGCTAGTTCGGCTTTAGTTTTGCATGTCTCGTAGCCAGGTTGCCCTCTGTAGGTGGATCACATTTAGTTTAGGAGGTCGTCAAATCTTGCCATCGACATGAATTGGTGGAGAGATATGTTTCAGTTAACTAAGATTGATTTGGACCCACCTTGGGCGCCCAAGTTGGCATATTTGAGTTAACATCTTTTGCATGAGAAGATATTTACAAGGCTCAGTTAAGTGGGCCCATTCTTGGGTACCAACTTTGAGGTGATGCTTGCAGAATCAAGCCCTTGTGCTCAGTGAGTTCAGTGTTTGGTTTGGGGCATCAGGAATAGAACTTTTGGTTTTTAGGCTTGTCTTCATGGTGTGAACTCTACTTGCACAACCCTAGGTGCTGAAGTGCGAGAAGAGCATCTGTATTTGATGTAACTCTTATGAGTTTACAGATAATTAATTGTCTCATTTTATTGCAGCATTGCATTAGAGTTTATTACTGATTAACCAGGGATGAGAGCTTGTGCATGCAGGTTTTGGAAGCTTATAGCATGAGATGTGGATTCGTTGGTACATGAGTATAGTTCGATTCATGAAGTGTATGAGTTTTGTGTAGGGATGTCTTGAGAAGGATTATTCCAGGCAGAGGCATATCCAAATCAGGTTATTATTATTATTATTATCCTTTGTTCTAAAGATTCAAAATAATAAAGCACTTCTATTCATTGAGTTTTTTCGAGAAAGGGTTTCTCCATGTATATATTTGTAATACTTCTCTTCACTTTGTATAAATTCTTACCTGATATTATCTCTTTTCTGAATTCTAAGATGGGTCAAACAAACTAATCACATCACATAAAAGGAATTGTAACAAGAACACTTAATTAAATCTGAATATAGGAACACACAGTTTTAAGCTATAATTATCTCAATTTCAAAATTACATTTAAATGAGTTACAAAAATTGGAGGCATTAAAAGACTAAACATAGTCCTATCCGAGATCAAATTTTAAGCAAATGCCAACCCTCTTGCAGCCTGCAGCTAGAGCTTGTCCAAATGTCACATTATTGTATTATTACATTCAGGATCAGATTAGCCAGGACCAGTAAATAAATTCTGCAAGTCCTGGAATATATAAAACATGATCCAATATTTTTGCTTGTTATCAACTGAAATATAACTTTACCTTTCCCTTAATAACAAAATTCTTCATATTGTTATCACCAAGGAAAAAATCTCCACCATCATAAGATGAATATGAAGTAAAGCATTCCATGTGAGGAGTCATATGGTAGGAGCAACTTGAATCAATAAGCCAAGCATCATCACTAATAGTGTTAGCAAAAATAAACAAAGCATCAAAAACACCATCTTCTAAGGACTTTTATGTGGAAGCATCCAAACTCTTTTGCTTTTTTCTACATTCCTTCTTCACATGTCCTCTCTTACCACAATTCCAACACTTTACTTTGCTCTTCCCGAGGGTTTTAGAACATCCTTTAGACTTGTCTCTCTTCTTATCCCATTTAGGCCCTCCTTTTTCTTTGGACCTTCCTTGCACATGCAAGGCATCTTGGGAGCCTACATTCATGGAATTTCTCCTCATCTCTTCCGAAAGAAGTATTAAAATGAGACTATCCATCTTTGATTTTGCACCACCACCACTTATGGTAACAATCAGATTTCCTAAGATTTGAGTAAAGAATAAAGCATCAAAATACATTTATCTTCCTCTTCTATGTTAACATCTACTGATGCAAGCTAAATTATAATCATATTAAAATCATTTAAACGTTCTATAATAGAATCACCATCCTTAATTTTCAAAGAATACAAACATCTTTTGAGATACAAATTATTATTTAAACTTTTGGTTTGGTAAATATCACCTATCCTCTTCCACAAATTATTTGCGATAGATTCTTCTAAAAAATTAAAGAGGAAAAAATCTACATGACAACCTAATGGTTCCTCGTGCCTTCTTGTCCATTTTCTTCCAATCTTCATCAGACGCTGATTTTGGTTTCTTTTCATTCAAAATTTCCAACCAGTGATCTCTCTCTTCAAGGAGATCCTCCGTCTTCAACTTCCACATCTCGTAGCTAGTTCCATTGAATTTCTCAATATCCAAACAGGAGGTAGAAGCCATGGTTTACAATCTTCTTCACAAATATGCAAAACTCACAATGCACAAGCTCCCACTGCAACCAAAAAAAATCAAAACTCAATAGAAAGGCATCCCTCTCTTAACAAAACTGTTAGCTTTAATACCAAATGTTGGAAATCAAGGTATAACTTGCAACAATATGAACTTATCAAAAGTTATTGCAAATCTAATTACCATAAAATGATTAAGTGATTGACAATTGCAACAATGAAAGAAAAAACTACAATACCACAAGTCATCAACACAAGTGACACAAGATATACATGGAGAAACCCTTGCAGGAAAAAAATCCACACCCAAAGAGATCCAATGTTTGTATTAATCTTCAAGTTATTGCATCAATGAAAAAATCCTCTCTACAATCTAGCAACACTTCGTCATCCTGACAACCTACAAAGAACTCATCATAAACCACCATCTCAAGACTCCAATATATATAAGTTTATGGGAGAGAATACCACAAATGGTATCCCAAAACAACAAGAAAAATCACGTAGAAAAACCCATGCCCCTTTGGTGGAGAACACATAAATATGGAATAAAATATTAAATTATCACATGGCCTTCACATGGGCGCCTAACCCACAGCTAATAGGAATTGGTCAAACCTGAGTGCTCCATAACTCTCCAACAACTCTAATAGCTACATGCAAGCTCATGTACCACCATGCACACTTGGGCGCCCAACCATGCAAGAGCATACAAAACATGCAAATAACATGCAAGGACATGCACACTCAAGTGGTCCCAATCGAGAAATTTGGATTCCCAAGAGGAATAATCTCTCGGGATCTCTTAGGATGCTTAGTAACCACCATTGTGATGGGTCCACCTCTTTGAATGCAATTACAATTTTTCATAGGAAAATAATTAATAAATATTTTGTCCCTCATGTCCCCTAGAACACTTTCCAAAGAACGTGGAGACACATAAATCAACTTAGGATAGCAATTTTAATGTCACCTATCCTAACATATGGGATATGATCTAGCCACAACATGAATCCCATATTTGAGTAGGAAATTAGACTAATTCGAATATGCAGACTAATTCCTTGTTCTTACTTTCTTCCTAGTCAATAATGAGAAAACCCCAAATCTCTCTAAATATTGTACAATAATCATTGAGTTTGTGTACAAGAGTGATTGGTGTTATAGCCATGACAACGTTGTTATAAGGATATATGGATATTCAAGTGGAGTATATAGGATTCCATGCATATTAACAATAGGGTATTTACCATAGAATACGTGCATAAAGTGGATATTGTGAATAACAATGGCCTTACAAACTTTATCATCTATTGCAACCTCATAATGAAATGGTTGTGATAAAAAAGAAGAAGGTTGCTAACATTCTCAATAGAAAATAAAGGGAACTACAACTATATTTAATTTAGGACTAATTGAGTTATAATATTACTAGAGCATTCACTTTATAGATGAAGAAAATAAACAACAATAAGCTCAATAAATTCACTCGTGAGTCTCACCCACAAATGGAGGACAAGAAAATCCTAAAGGAGGAGGAGATAAACAAATACATAGCTGCTTAATTGATTGTGGCTTCTATCACTATAGTATAAAATTATGAAACCTTTCATAAGACTTTGGCCAAATATTATCCAAAGTTAAGAAACAATTGGAAAAGATCCTTAAAAATACTTGGTCGGAGTGAGAATAAAATAATCTCTTGGTAGAAGTGTAGGAAATAAGTTGGACATATGGCTAAGAAATCAAGAGAATTCACCATATATGACATGTGGGAGGACCACTTATACAAGGAACATGTCCAATCCTATCTTCATCCTTCACCTCATAAGACCTTGAAGTGGGAATTGAGACAAATAATTTTATCCAGTGACAAAGAGGAGGTAGAATCAAAACGACTAGAAATGGGTCAAATGTAACTTGCATCATATAAAGCAACAAATAGGATGTCTACTTAACTACTTATAGAACTTGGGAGTAGTGTAGCCCTATTACAAATACTAACCTAATCTAGGTGATGATAATGAAAAGATTTAGGCATTGCTGGAGAAGGATCCATAGTGTGGCCTATGAAATAATCAACAATAAGGGAACTACAACTTCTAAAGTCACTATAAAATATGCTCAAACTAACCAAGCAAGAAGAATCACCTATAATTACAAAGGGGTAGACTAGTGTAACCTCCTAATCCTCTAAAGTGACATAAATAGTGAGGTAAAGATTACTCTAAATGTTTATGGGTAGAGACAATGACCTAAAGGAAGATAAAATAAATAATTTGAAAAGGGTGATAATGTACCAAAGAGGAAAGCTGAGAGGAAAAGGATTAAAGAGGAATAACCAAAGGGTGACATGCAACAAGTACAAATGTAAATGAAACCTCTATATGTATTTGGCATCCCTCTCCTTAATGTAAAATTCAACCCCTTCTTGCTTCCCCATAAATGCACATCCCTCTTTCCCATTCCTATTTATATTCTCGTTCCTTCTTCCTTGTACATGCAAATTCCCCCTCCCCCTCCCCATATTTTTAGAAGTTCCTATCTCTTGAGCTTTGTAAGCTCCCCTACAATAACCATAAATGCAACCACCACACTAGTTCAAATACCCCCCATAATACTTTTGTCCTTAATATCCCCCTCCAATTGAGCAATATCAACACACTATACCTCAATCCCAAGTAGTTGGAGGATATCATTTACCCACATTCCAAGTGTCTTTCCCACCACCTTTGTATGACTTGGATCAATAACAAACTTCATCCCCTTCCAAGTGTGTGTAATTACCAAACCCCCAAGTTATTAATCTCTCTTTGTCACATAATAAATGGTCCCATCACTTCCTATTTTATTCGCAATACCCACCTAATTTACCTATGGTGTGACTATTTGAAGAGGCTCTATCCTATATAAGCAATAAATGAACTAAATATAGGTAGTTATATAACATAAAGATGAAGATGAAGAAAATGTAGGCTAAGTACTTGCACAACAATGTCAACAATTTGTTCATGGGAGAGCTTCCCAAAGGTTCGAGTATATGGAATTTTCTTAGGATCTGTTGTTTTGTTATGAGCCCGGACATGTCTTGGCAGCTTGGGTGGGGTGACTAAATTAGCTTTTGGAGGGATAGGTTGTTAGAGGATAAAGCTCTCAGTGATATCCCAATTTATGCTCCTCTCATGACTCACTTTGAGTTGGTGGTTGGCGATAGGGTCCAATACTATGTTAGTGGTGCTCCCCCCTAGAGCATGGAAGAAGCCAGTTGCCCTTGTGATTGATTTGAGGCTTGCTTGGGAAGAGGTACAATGGAAACTTGCAAAATGGCCATTGGTGAGTGATGTCAAGGAGGATAAGTTTTTTTGGTGTGGTCATGGAAGTGGCAAAGTGACTATTAAATATTCCTTTATGTGCTATTGTTTAAAGGGGAATTTCAACAGGAACCATAGGATTTGGAACAAGTATGGTATCCCAAAGATGAATGTGTTTCTATGAATTTCATGGAAGAGACATGCCTTGACATGGGATAGAATTCAAGTGAGGGGGAAGTTTGGCCCTTCGCACTACATGATGTGCAAAAAGCAAGAGGAAACCAACAATCATTTGTTCTTACACTATGAGGTGGCTTAGCAGATTTGGTGCAAGTTCTGGTCAAAATGGGGTCTTGATTGGGTCATTCATAAGGACGTTGTTGCTCTTCTCGAGTCCTGAAATTTCAAGATTGTGAGCATTGGCCTACAATTGATTTGGGACATTAC
>VDFB02275249.1:0-38050 GCA_007258455.2 Sequoia sempervirens | reverse complement strand
AAAAATAGCAAGTTAGGGTTAGCATGAACGAGTCTCTCCAAATTTGACAAATGGCATAAAATTCACTAAAATTGATAAATTTTCAAGTCCAGCTAGTGAAAATGCCTTTAAAAGCCAAAGGCAGGTTGAAAATCTTCTGAGTACTACAAATTGGAAGCTCCTATGGTAAAATGCGCCCTTGAGCTTCAGGCTGGTTGAAAAATAGTCAAAGTGCTACAAATTGGAAGCTCCTATGGTGAAATGCGCCCTTGAGGGAAGAGCTTATAAAAATTCTACCAAGTATTGAAAATTGGAAGTTCTGACCTTCCAAATGCGCCCCTCTTCAGAATGGAAGTTGCTTGAGTCAAATGTGCCCTTGGCAAGGAAGATGAGTTGAAAAATGTTTAAGTGTGTGAAATTGGAAGTGTGGCACCCCAAATGCACCTAGGAGGTTGACAGGGATGAAAATTTTACTTAGGCATTAAAACTTGAAGTTCAATGTGCTGAATGCGCCCTCAAGTTGGAAGATATGTGCTTTGAAATTTGTCTAAGTCTGCTAAATTGGAAGTAGGAAACCCCAAATGCACCTTAGTTGAAGAGGGAGGCTAGAAATGTGCTAAGTGTTGACAACTTGATGCTCCATGGGTAAAATGCGCCCTTGAGGTTAAAGCTTGATGAAAGAGGTATATTCCGGTGGCGAAAATCAAAGCCCGCGGTAAATCGCGCTTTGATTTCCAAGTCGGCCAAAAATATTCTAAGTGCTCAAAATTTGAGGTCCAGCTAGTGATTTGCGCCCCACTTGAAGAATGACATAGCAAGAGTCCTCTAGGGAGTAGAAATTGAATGTTCACCCATGCAAATGCGCCCTGGTGTTGAAAGTGAAAAATTGTCTAAGTATCAAACTGAAAGTCCAACATACTAAATGTGCCCTTCAAGGTAAAGACTTGAAAAAGTTTCTAACTCTGTGAAATTTGAAGTTCATTCCTCCATTTGCGCCCAAGGAAAAGAAAAGGTAATTGAAAATTATCTAAGGCATTTAAGCTTGAAGTTGGACACCTCAAGTGCGCCCTTGCCAAATGGAAGTCGGGTAAAATTTCTAAGTGCTGCAAATTGAAACCTCACACCTCCAAATGTGCCCTCATGGAAATATCAACTGGAAAAATCTTCTAAGGCATGGAGATTAAAAGCTCAAGCTATGATTTGCGCCCAACTTTGGAAGGGATTTCAAAATGTTCTAAGTGTTGAAAATTGGACGTAGGGGGTCCAAAATGCGCCCTACCTTGAAGAGAAGTGCTTGAAGAATTTTCTAAGTAACACAATGGAAGCACAAGGTCTAAAATGCGCCTAAGAAGAAAGACACCTGAAAATTTTCTAAGTGTTGTAAAATGGAAGTGCCAGGTATGAAATGCGCCCAACTTGTGAGGGTGCAAGAAAGATTTTATAAGTCACAAAAAAAAAATGGAATGTGACCCTTCAATATGCGCCCATGATTATGATGGTGAGCTGGAAAACACCCAAGACATGTAAATTGGAAGCTTGACCAAGCAAATGCGCCCAGCAAGGAGGTGACTTAGAAAATTTTCTAAGTGTGAAAAATTTGAAGTAGAGAGGTCCAAATGCGCCCTTGGGAAAGGATGAAAACAAGTTGGTGAATTTGATCAAGTGATGAAAAATGAGACTTCAAGGGGCTAAATACGCCTAAGTCATGGAGGGAAGTCCTTGAAATTTTCTAAGTTAAGAAAACTAAAAGCTTGCCTAGCCATATGCGCCCTCAAGGTATTAGAAGGCAAGTGGAGATTCCAAGGCGTGATGCATGCAAAGTAAAAGATTCCAAGGCATTGAGCTAGAAAATATGCTAAGTATGAAAATTTGAACCTCAACCCCTTGACTGCGCCTTTGATTTGTGGAGAGATAAAAAATATTCTAAGTATGTAAAACTCGAAGTGTGACCCTCTATTTACGCCTGGGCTTGGAGGATGATAAAAATTTTCAGAAGCATGGATGAAGTTGCCAGTGAAAAGTTAGCGGATGCTAGTTGCACAGGGTCAACAAAAATATTTTCAAGTCAGAGCGAAAAGAAATGTTCACAGATGATGAAATGGATTAAATTTGATGAAAATTATTTTTTCTAAGGTTCAAAATTCAGAAAATTAAATGAACCCGTTCGTTGGGTACCCATGGATTCGACGCGTTCTGAAAGAAATTTCTTTAGGGCATTGAGGATTCTCGGCGAGAAATGGATTTTAAAGCTCCTCTCTGCGACTTTGTCAAGGCCTCGTATAATATTTTTATGAGCACCAGTTGATGAATTCCTCATGGAAATTAAAACCGGCGCAAGGAATAAATGGTGTTGTCGGCGATAAAATGCTTCTGGCATGGATGAATTTGAAAATGATCACCAGGTAATTTTGATCACATTCCTGATGAAAGCATTTTCATTTCGTATTGGAATGAAATATCAAAGCGAAGCGCCAAAGTAATGCGGATGGGTTGAAAATTTGGCTGGCGTACGCGAATTTGAACGGCAATAGGAAAAATGATGAACGCGAAGTCGGGAAACATGAAAAATCCCGCATAAGGGTTGAATCTCTGCGAGCATTTCCTTTAGCGTTCCTTGGCTGCCTTCTTTCCTCCTTTGGGCTTTGCTCTTTTCGAAAAATGTCGCAGGATTAGGGCGTGATGACTTCCAGCTCGTGAAGCACGAAGGATACTTACAACCTTCGGAGGAAGATAAAGCTATGAGCTCCTACATGAAGGAAGAAAAAGCAGCAGGAAAAACGCCAAGTGTTAGCCTGCTTAATAAAAGCTAGGCTGAAGGACAAGTCAAGAAGAAAGATCAAGAACAGTTGAACTGGTCATGGACGAGAATCTTCCAGAAGGGTAGTGGGCATTAATTGCTCATGGTGGTCAAGGAGGAATCTGCTATTTTTGGGAGCATTTATGACACCACTCCTCCACCTTCTGGCGGTTTTTAGGGCAAACTTGTCTAGGGCTGAGGTGGCTCGATCTGTTCCATAGTAATTTGATCTAGACCACGGGCTGAGACTGGCCAGCCATATAAAGGGGAGTCCTCATTTGTACTGGTTAGACAATAGAGATTAGAATAGAGAGACAGCTAGGTGATAGCTTAGAAGTAGCATAGCGTAGATTGATAGAGTAGTTTGAAGAAGAAGGAAAGTTTTTCCTTTAAAACTTTGTAAGAAATTGTTGTGAACACTCTCCCAATAAAAAGAATTTTTATTGATGATGAATTTCGTCTTTTGTTGTGAGTAGCTAGCAAGGTTTCTTCGCCCTTCCGCACTTTGTGATTCTAGTATAATTTTATTCCATGCGCAGTACGTTACTGGAATGTGGTGTTTGATCTTAAGCAACTTCGCCTTGTCCATACCACTAGTGTATTTGTCGATGTGAATGTGCCTTGTGGGTCAACTAGAATATCATGTATTTAACTTCAATCACAGCTTTGAATAATGGTACAGCGCCATTGTGATGGTATCTTTTATGTCATGGTGGGCTCTTTGAACATCTTTAGTCATCTCCCTTGAAGATTGCACCGACTCCGTGGAAGCTGTCCGATGCGAGGCAAAGCGAAGTCCGGTTAGAAGTTTGCTGAAGTTGAGCTCCATATCCCACACCTTAGAGTAGATTAGAATCTTCCTAAACCTACATCATTTCAATTCAGTACTTTCTGGTTAGAATAGGAAACCCGAACTTCATAGATAAATCTTTCGAGCATTTGAATTCCTTTCTCTGCCGCCGAACGATTCTGTAAGTCCCCTTGAAATACCATCAAATCACATTGAGCCAAACTGAGCCTATTCGCACTGAAAGAACCTTGGAGTTGAATGCACGAACTTTCTGTAAATCTTAGCGTGCGGAATACTTTGATCAAGAGAGAATAGGGAAGCCGTTGGTGACTTTATTCTGTGTTGGTGCGGTCACGAAAAACACATCAACAAGAAGTTAATATCTTGAAGTGGCAAGAAAAGTAAGGCAACGTCGATTCTTCTAAAGGAAAGGTCAATTTTCTCAATAGAAGAAGTAATTTTTTATACTGAGGAAGTAATTTTTGGAGAAATAAAAAAATTATTGGCTGAAAATTGAACTTCTCAGCAAGTTGGCCCACTTCTCCATTGGATTTTTGATTCAATTCTTTCAAGCTAAAATTTATTCGCAACCAAAGGATATTCTAGAGGTTTTAAATTGGGTTGGCCATGATTCTATTCTTCTTTCGTCTTATTCTGACATTCTAGGTAAATTCTGATTGAATTTTTGGCAAAATTTCAAGCAAATTCATTTACTTTCAGCTTGCTTTTTCACAGAAATTAATTCTTTTTCATAAGCTGAAAGTAGAATTTTCGAATAAAAGGCCCAGGAATAAATTATATTTAAAGTCTTTGTATTAATGTTAATTATTTTTACTACAAGTTAATGACCACACCGGGAGAATCATCAAAAAGGGTGTCGATGAAGTTCGCCAGTAAAGGGTTGCAGGGAGAGTCAAATATTATTTCTAAATGGAAAAATATCACAGACACTGATCTCAGACATGTGGACTTCATGGAGTTAAAAAAGAAGGTATATGGACACAATGGATTGCCGACACCAATTGCCAGATGGATCGTGAGGAATGGAATCTTCTAAGAAGTTGGATTCCCACCTCCAATAGAATGTGTTGAGTTGATGGTAGAATGCGCCATTCATTATGATGCACAGGAGAGACAAATTCTTACACCTAATGAAAGGATTTTAGCTCACCTTGGTGAAGTGCCAATACAGGAGGCATTTGGCATCCTGACACACCACTGGACCATCTATAAAACCAAGGAGGACACAAAAATGTTGTATGATGGCCAATTTGAATTGTGTGTCACAAATATCAATAAATCATGGCTGGAGAAACCTAGACCATCTACCAAGAAAGTGCCTAAGAGGCTACGTCAGATAGATTTTAAGGAGGATTATGGAGATATCATTCTGATGTTGAATAGGATAGTTGGCAATCCACAAGGCACATATTTTGAGATGTGGATGTATTATTTTATCGCTAAAATCGCCTCTGGCGTAAAGATGTTCAACTAGGCTCGGATGATTAGTGACAGTCTCCACGAGCAGTTAGTCAATCTGGAGAAGACAAAGTCTTTTCACATGAACTGATATGTCATTTATTTGTTGGCCAGAACATACAGATACTCAGGAATTATATGCAAATGCAAAGTAGGAAATGGTGAGAACGAGCTCAAGTCCTATGACTACTACCCACAACTTCAACTCTTGAAGAAGTCTCACTTTAGGTGAGTGCACGATGCCTTCCTCATGTACATAACCAGAATACTTCAAGGAGGAATGCATTAGAGGTTGAGTCACGAAGCCAAGAGCTTGATCAGTAGATATGGATCTTGCTTTATCCAGTTTCCAAGGTTTACGTATGTAAGAATCCAGCAATTCACTGGAAATCCTTACAGGCTTCCTATCTATCCTACGAATCAAATGATTTTACTAGAAGTCCTGAGATAGCTGAAGACCTATCAGAGCATCTAGAGGCCAAAACAGAAGGTGGCTATAACTTTCCCATTCTTTATTGGGAATATGTTGGAGTCCTATCCGTCAACACAAGCAGCCGAAAGCACCAGGCTGGAAATTCAATGGTATCCATTGACAACTTATCGGTCCAGGGCCAATTTTGACCCTCATCATCACATTCAGATCGTGGATGGGAAAAGATATAAACACATAGTAGACCTGGAGGACTTCTGGGTGAATGCTACTGACGAGTATGAAGTCAAGAGAAGGTTATGGTCTAGAGTACAGGTGGATTTAATGAGGGCAACCAAACTTTGTTGAGTGCCCAATCAGTTGGAGGATGACATAAAATATGTCCAGTCATGCTTCGATGAGAGATGGTCTCTTCCTACCATGAAGTCGTGAGAGCTCGAGAATTCAGATTTGGCTACATTGATGAGGCCAGTGATTAAGTACTCTCAGCGGTGGGTCGACCAGCAGGTCCAGGAGTTGAGGCAGAAAAGAATGACGCTCATTTATGACTTGCTAAGTGAGACAGAGTCATACTCCTCCAATGTCAGCGCATCCCATAATGATGATTTGGTTGAGATTACTGAGAAGAGGAAAGAAGTGATTACAAACATAGTGTGTGCCCAAAAGAGACAGAGAGTGGAGCCATCTCGTTCTACGATATCTAGAAACATTGATGAACTAGTGGCCATTGCGGATGAATCCTTGGCTAAGATGATGAGACCTACTCCAATTCAAGAGAATAATAATGAGCCAATCCAGTTGGATGACAATGAGCCCTCATCTCCTATGTGCACAAAAATACTAGGTTTGGAAGATGAAATGGATGTCCAGAATGATGAATTCCAAGAGGGGATGATTTCCGCTCTCAAAGGAGTTTTGGACATACCAAGTGTAGAAAATGTTTAGGAGGAAGATAGTATTGAACATCCTACCATTCCTGACTGGTAGAAGGAGAAGATGAAGATTCAGGCACTAGTTGAGTTCCAAGAAGAAGATGATATTGCAGATTTATTGGCAAGGTTAGAACAAGTTGTTGTGAAGAAACCTGCCAAGAAATTTTCCACAATTCAGAGGGATGAAGCCAGTACTTGTTCCATACAGATTGCAGTACCAACAGTCGACAAAGCACAATATGAAATCACTCCCTCAGAATATGCCATTACCACTATAGACCTTGGCCCAACAACAAAAGGCCAAGAGGTAGAAGAACTGGATAACTCACTCTCAACTATCAAGGCGAGATTGGAAAAGGAAGTGGCAAAAAAGAAAGAGTACAAAAGGGAGGTCGAGGGACTGAAGGAGTATATTTGGCATCTAACCCAACCACTCAATCAAGGTGATGCAATAGCTCCTCCTCTTCTCAATTCCTCACAGGAGATAGCCAAGGATGTGGAATAACGTATGTCACGGCCAAGGAGGCTAAGGAATGGATGACAAGTAAGAGCATAGAAGCGGCTTCATTCATTGAGAGATTGACACTTGCCTATGGGAAAACTTCCTCTTTCCTTTCCATATTGGCTATCATGGCTGAATTTTGGGACAACCTCCCAGATATTCAGT
Source organism: Sequoia sempervirens (assembly GCA_007258455.2). NCBI lineage: Eukaryota > Viridiplantae > Streptophyta > Pinopsida > Cupressales > Cupressaceae > Sequoia > Sequoia sempervirens. The sequence continues at coordinate 30,976 of VDFB02275249.1, read as the reverse complement.
AGAGGCTCATCTTCCTCCTACTGATTATCTTTAGTGGGTGCATTGAAACTCTGGCCAACTGATTCTCTTTGTGGTGGCTGATTTTGTTCATGTAATTCCTGGTCCTGATTCAATACATTTCTCTTAAGAGTGAATATTGAAACCTCTTGTATACTTGGAGAACGTGTCTCTAATGGCGTGGGTGACTCTACCACAATTCTCGGAGGCTCCGGCTGAACTGGCTCCTTCCTTCAATATTTTGGACCTCAAGTAACCTATTTATTCCTGCTGGTAGTAGGCATCCTATGATCTCCCATTGAGTTGTAAGTCAAAGGAATTTACCTACTCTTCAATCTTCTCACATGTCTTTTGACCCATGCTCTGGTGAAAATTAGGACTGGTATACAAAGTGTGTCCAAATCAACAATCTCTGGCTCCGACCAATCTGGGAGTGGAAGTGGCGTATCCCTCACTACCTCATAATCTAGATGGAGAACGTTTATGTCCTCATCCACCTGATATGGTACTGGGATAATTTCACACTCCCTAATCATGTTCAACGGTAGCCTTGAGAACATCCTCTTTCTAACTTCAGCCTCGTCCAAGGTATTACCCAAGTAATCCTCAATATTTTCCTTATGCACAAACTCTTCTAACAATATCCATCTAATATTCCTATGAGGATCATAATATTGCCTGCTGGTGTGATAGGAAAGGAGGAAGAATTGAAGCTCGTTCTCAGCTTCCCTGGCTGCCTGAAGCGAAGGACACACTTCATCTGAATTCCCCATGATGATTGGGAAGTCAAGTCATCCCTTCTTTCTTTTTTGAATCTTATCATAGGAAACCAGTTGCCTAGATATCTCTAACATCAAAATTCTATTTGTTGCATACTTAGGCAATCTATATGGGTATGAAGAAAACCCTTGTAGCCTGATATAAGTAAATTTGGGAAACTGAATAAACCAGCACCCATACCTTTCAATTAATTCTTGAGCTTCCCTTGAGATCCTATGATGAGTCCTTTGTTGAAGTGATCTCGTTATATGCATGGTGAAGGCATCATTGACTCGCTTGTAATTGGACATGCTTGTCAAGTGCAGCTGTGGACAAGCCCCATGGATCTTGAACTGATGAGAGCCACATCCAATGGGCTCCTTGTAGGAAATTCCCCTATACTTAGTCATACGATCCAACATGTAAACAATGTATGAGCCCATGTAAAATGTTTTTGTCATCATCAAGCTCCAGAGCTGCTCATGCAAATTGTCACTAATCATCATCGCCCAGTTGATGTGCTCTTTTCCTTCTAGCATGAGGTTGATATAATAGAACATCCATGGCTCAAAGATAAATGCCTGGGGGCAGCCTCCAACCTGTTGTGACCTTTTTCACACATCACCCCATTGCAAATGGGGACCCTCTAATTTTTGCTTCGTCTCGAACTTTTGGCTTGATTTTAGTTAGTTTTCCTATTGTCTCTCTCTCTCTTTTGTCCCTTTTCTATTGTCTGTCTTTCGGGGTGTGCCCATCTAATGTGAGATTTTGGCCAAGTCAGTAAAATTAGGGTTTGTACTTTCCTGGTCAATCTAAGGTCAAGCAAGGTGAATAAATTGAAAACAAAGACTAATGTTGCTGTCAATGTGCTTCCAACAGGCTGTCAACAAATTTGCATCAGATTCTGGCAACTTACTATTTTTAGTAAGTGTGCAATCCAGAGCATTCCATCAGCATTCTTGAAATTTCGACAGTCACGCTGCATTCATAACACATCAAGCTGCTTGTGTGCAAAATTTGAGCTAAAACAAACAACTTACTATTTTTAGCAGTTCAGCTTCCGGAGCGGATTTTAGGGTATAGATGCAGAGTTTTTCAATGCATGTCTGCATATTCCTTATGGGTTTTTCGAGAGCTTCGCAGTAATATGACATGCAACTAGAGATAATCACTCATTTAGGAACTTACTATTTTTAGCAAATGCATCTCGGTAGCCGCCTCCCAACACTTCAGAATCATGAGCTGATCGCAATGCAACAGAAATGAGAACAAATGGAGATCATTTGATATGCATGCAAGACAAATTAGGGTTTCCAGCTTCGGGGCCCGAAAAGATGGGTAAAGAGTCATAATTTTTGAAAACCAATGTAAACCACCGCGATCAACATCCTTCAAGCTATCTGCTGGTAAAATTTTAAGGCAATCGGAGCACTTACTATTTATAGTAAGTCATTTCAGAAACTGGCTTAAAATAGAAAGTCAACAACAGGTGCCGATGTCAGCAGGCAGGTCACGGGGTGAGGAATGCCTCTTTCGAATTTCAAATCAAATGGAGTTGTGGAGGTATCAGAAGCAAGTAGTTACTATAAATAGCAAACCACCTTCAAAAATGGGCTAAAAATAGTAGGCCAACCCGAAATAGCAGTGTCAATAGGTTGATGAAGTCATGAAGACCCAGTGTTCAAAATCTCAAGACAATCTAAGCTTCTGAAGTGTGAGAATTAAAAGGCTTACTATTTATAGCAGGGCATGGATAAGCTGGCAGAAGAAGGTAAAAATGTCTAAGCATGAGTTCATCCTCCTGCCACCTCCAAATGTGCCCTCAAAGATGAAGAGACATAAAAAAATAAATTTCTAAGTCTGAAAGATATCCTTAAGCACAGGTGAAATGCACCCACTCTAGCATGAGACAAGGAAAAAAATTTCTAAGGCATGCAAGTTTCATCCTGCTCCACCTTGAAAATGTGCCCACTTCAAGGTAGTATCCTGCAAAAGTTTCTAAGTTAGAAGTTTATCCTGTTGGACATGTAAAATGTGCCCAAAGGAGGATGAAAGTGTTAGAAAATTCTAAGGCATGAAGATAAGTCTGGCTTGACTCTCAAATGCGCCCAGCTTGCCTTCAAGATGATTGAAAAATATTTTAAGTGTTGAAAATCCACATGCCACCTCCAGATGCGCCATCCTTGATCAAGGTGTTGGAAAAATCTCTAAGTGAAGTTTCATCCTCCTCAAGGCAAGAAATGTGCCCATGATTGAAGAAGTCAGGAAACATGGCTAAGGCATGAGCTTTATCCTGTAGCTACCCCAAAATGTGCCCAAGTTCACAAGAAGTCAACAAGTCAAAGCAAATGCTAAAAGTTTCTAAGTTAGAAACTCGTCCTCCTCTCATGCCAAAATGCACCCAAAAGAGGCCATGTGAAGACAAAAAGAAGGAAGCTCAAGGGTCACCCTTCACATCATGTAAAATACGCCCATCTTAAGAGGGGGTCTAAGAAGTCAAAGCTGAGCATTGAAAGTGTTTCATCCTCCACACATTACAAAATGCGCCCAAATGAGGGCATATAAACACAAAACATCTCCATGCAAAGAACAAAAAGACAAGGCATGTGCATGAAGACAAGGAGGAAAAGGACAAAGGTATCCATGCAAAATTGGAAGAAGACAAAGGCGTTGAAAGCCATGTAATGACAAAGTCAAAGGTGGCGTTTAAAGTTTATCCTCCAAGTAGGAAATGCGCCCAAGTTAGGGAGGAATTGCTATAAATATTCTAAGTGAGAATTTCATTCTTCCACACATGTGAAATGCGCCCTCACTTCAAGAAGAGAAAGTCAAAGTAAACAAGAATATCCTATTCAAAGTGTGAAATGTGCCTAAAGGGGAGATGAAAATATGCAAGGCGTTGGGAAAATATTTTCTTCATGACATGCAAGATGCACTCTAGGCATTTGAAAGAAAATTGTGATAAGTGAGTTGATAAAAATTTCCTCACCACAGATAAGATGATTTGAAGACAAAATTGAAAATTTTCTAAAAAGAAATTTTTTCAAAGTGCTAAGTGATTTAAATTTTTTCTAAGGCAAAGAAATTTTCCTTAGGAAAAATACGCCCAAGTTGAAGTATTGGTGAAGTTGACTAAGACGTGAGAAAAATTGCTATTGAGGAAGCCAGATAATGCCAGCTACACAGGGTCAATACAAGATAGGTTGAAAATTAAGGCATGAAGGATTTGAACGCGAAGTTGGCTAGTGAAGAGATGGACCCTCAGAAATCAAAGCATGAAAATCTAGGTAAGTAAGTGAATTTATATTATGAGGTGTTTTGATACTCTTCTCCTTGCTTGTTTTGCAAGAGGAATGTCGAGACCAAGTGGTGATGACTTATGTGATGAAGAAAGTAATCCAAGATGACGTTTCAACCTCGAAGGAAGAAAAGTTGCAAGAAAATGGCTAAGTGTCGAGACTTAGTGACAGAGAAGAAATGTTTTCAAAACTCAAGATGGAGAAAAGAATGGAAGTTCGAGCAAAGTTGAAGAACAACATCAAGAAGAAGATCAAGAGCAGTGTGAATGCATTTCAAAGCTGGAATCTTCTAGAAGGATGATGGACATTAATGGCTCATTTATTACCCCACTCCTCTTGGTGGCAGTTTTTAGGGTGAATCTTGTTTAGGGCTGAGGTGGCACAATCTAGGCCATCCAACCGATTGTAATCTGAACCGTCTATTGGACTTGGCCAGCTATAAAAGGGGCATCCCCCCTCATTTGTATCTCATTAGTTAGACACTAAGTTAGACAATAGACATAGAATAGAGAGATAACTTAGAAGTAGCTTAGTATGGACTGATAGTGTAGTTGGAGGAGAAGGAAAGTTTTCCTTTGAAAACTTTTGTAAGAGATTATCGTGTAAAATTTCATAATAAAAGATCTTTTCATTAATGGTGAAAATTGTCTTTGTTATGGATAGCTAGCGAGGTTTCTTCATCCCTTCCACTTCAAGTAGCGTAGAGTAGCATAATTTCATTTTTATGCAAGTGGATGTTAGTTGTGGAATGTGGTCTTCCATTTGAGCAAACTTCGTCTATCCATACCACTAGTGCATTTGTTGATGGTGAATGTGCTTTGTTTGGTCAACTGGAATATCGTGTACTTAACTTTGATCATTATTTGTATGTTTATATGCATCATTGTGATGGTATTTTCATGCTAAGTTGTGATTTGAACACCTTGAGCTACTCCTCTAAAGATTGCACCAGTTCTATGGAGGCTATCCGAAGCGAGGCAAAGCAGAGCCTGGTTGAAGCTTGTGAGAATTGATCACCATGTCCCAAGCCTTAGAGTAGATTAGAGCCTTCTAAACCCTACAACCACCATTTCAATTCAGTACTTTCTAGTTAGAATAGGAAACCCGCGCCTCATAGACAAATCTTTCGAGCATTTGAATTCCTTTCTCCATTGCCAAACAATTCCGTAAGTCCCCTTGAAATACCAGCAAATCACATCGAGCCAACTGAGACTATTCACATTGAAAGAACCTTGGAGTTGAACGCACGAACTCTCTTGCAATCTTAGCGTGCTACATACTTTGATCAAGAGAGAATAGGGTAGCCGTTGGCGACTTTATTCTGTGTTGGTGCGGTCACGAAAAACACATCAACACAACCCTGCTGAGCATCATAATTAGGTCACAGTATTCCTGCTTCAAATCATCTGATATTATCTACTTTGGCAACTTCGTGCGAGAGGGCTTGGGCTTGTTCATCCAGCGAGCGTTGATCATCTCCGCACATCTCTTGAATGTTGAAGCATACTTTTGCTCAACACGCTCTCTCATCTTATAAATCATCCTCTCATGTGATGGGATTCCAAATGCTTCGCCGATAGCTGCAGGAGTGAGGTTGGTGAACAATCTACTATCAGGTGAAATAACAGACTTGTGATCTGGATCGTAGCATTTAGCACATTGCATCATCAGCTCCGGGCACTAAATTGCTAGTGGAAAACCAGCATCTGCATATAATCCACTTTGAACAATATTGTGTGAAGTGATCGAAGGACGATCGCTACCAACTCCCATCATTCGAATTTTAAAAGCCTCCATGTTGAAAGAACCCAAATTCGTGTCAGCCAGCTTGCCCAACTTCGAAGTGAATTTCAACTCCAGTAGGAAAGGCTTGCTCAGCTTCTTGATAATAGCCTATTTGGATGCAACATTACTATCTCTGCCAGTTGCTCTTACTTCAGCCATCCTGCAAACAACAAATAGACATCAGCAATTTAACTTAGAGTAATAAAATAACATGTAGGGGCTGCCATTCGACTTTTAAAATTGAGAAACTACAACATTATATTTCATCTGCAAACCTCAACTTCTCCTCTAGCAAATTCAAACTTTCAACGCCTAGCAAGTTTTTTGAGCAAGCTTCAGCAACTTCAAAACTTAGATAGAATCGGCCAACTTCACTTCAGCCACTTCTCAGCACTTAGACTTCTTCAAATTCACACTCTTCAAAGTTCAGCTTTAAACTTTCCTCTTCCACTTTAAATCGAACTTCCTCAATACTCAGCTATTCACTTGCATTGCAATCTTTAGTTCAAAGCTAGAATCGAACTTCTTTAGCTGGTGGAGAAAGTGAAACAACTTCTTAGCTCAAATAGCTCAGTCAAATTCTAGAAGAAGCTAAGTGTAGCTAGTTCATTAAATCTCCACTACTACATAGCAGAATTCTAATTTCCCTCTTCTGGCAATTGCAACACTTGTCACTCGGTGTTTGGAATCTTGACCTTCTAGAATTTCAAAAGATTTATCTTGACTGGCCAAGGCGTACTTCACTTGGTATTTTAAAATCATCTTTTGGAAATATTAACTTCAGTTGCATCTTTAAGAAATTCAGCAACTGGAGTGCTGACACTCAATTTCATTCATCTCTTGTTCGAGGAAATTCACCTTCATGAAGAATTTTGATCAAAATCATCTAGTGAATCAACTTTAAATTCATCATCTAAGGCATTTTATTTCAACAACACATTTTATTCCTTTCCTTAGAATTTTTTTAAAATTTTCGTTAGGAAAATTCATTATTCAAGTGTCGATCAAAATTTTTATCCTGAAAGCCTTGGCGAGCAGTGGAAGACTTTAAAATCCATTCCTCATCACAGACATCCAATACCCAGAAGAAAATTCCCTTCGGAATGCGTCGAATCCATGGGTCTACAAATGAAGGGGTACATTTAATTTTTGAATTTTTAAACCTTAGAAAAAATATTTTCACCAAATTTATTCCAATTCTTCATCTCTGGGCGTATTTTCTTGCTCAACTTTGAAAATTTTCATCATCTTCATGTAGCTGGCACCTTCTGACATGTCCACTGCCAATTTTTATTCACGCCTTTGAAAATTTCATCTCCTTATAAGCCTAGGTGTATTTTTCCTAGAAGGTGAAATCTAAATATTAACACTTAGGAAAAATATTTTATCAATATCATCAATATTAGGCATCAAGGAGGAATTTTCCTTAGAAAATTTCTTTCCATTCATTCTCCAATCATGGTGCATTTTGCCTGTGGTGAGGAATTTTCATCGACACTTAGCACATTTTACCCTTTAGAAGGCCACCCTCTCCAACATATTTGGGGCGCATTTAGCATATTGAGGAGGACTTAACACCAATGCCTTAGCCATTTTCTTATTTATCTCAACTTCACTTAACAACTCTTCATCTTAGACTTGGCGCATATAGCATTTTGAAGAGGAAATTAACTTCTACGCCCTCCTTAACATCTTTTACTCTACTCATCTTGGGCGCATTTCATACATGGATGAGGATTTAAGTCTAAAAGCCTTAGTCATTTTTATCCATCAACTTCACCTTGTTTGACTTCAACACCATGGTAACTTACCTCATCCTTACTTTCACTTTGGTGCATTTCACACATGTAGAAGGATGGCCACATTTGGAGACATGAGGTGGACTTAACACTTTAAACGCCTTTGACCTCTTTGACTTCTTCAAGCTTGGGCGCATATTGAACCCCAAGGAGGATTTGAAAACTTTTATCTTTTCCTAGCTTGCTTGGGCGCATTTAGGGTGGGCAAGTGGACTTATCTCTTACTTAGAAACTTTTTTTAGCACCTCCACCTTGCATGGGCGCATTTAGGGGTATGAGGCAGATTTAAGTCCATGCCTTAAAAAAAAAATTCAGCTTCTACTTTGCATGGGCGCATTTAGGGGGGGCAGGTAGAAAAACTTCATGCCTTAGAAATTTTTTCTATCACCTTGACTTTGCATGGGCGCATTTAGGGTTGGCAGGCAGATTTAACTTCTTTTCCTTAGAAATTTTTTATTACCTTCACCTTGAGGGCACATTTTTAGGGGTGTGCAGGACTTATCTCCAACACTTAGAAATTTTATCAACTTTATGTCAGTCATCTTGGGTGCATTGAGGGGGTCAAGCAAGATTTGAGTGTAGACTTAGAAAATTTCATCAACCTAGCTTGAAGATGGGTGCATTTTGCATGTGAAGGAGGATATTTTCCAAACTTAGACATTTTTTTCTCATTCCTTCTGCCAGCTCAATACTTACTATAAATAGTAAGTTGCAAGTTTTCTCTCTTCTGAAGATCGGATTGATTTGAAATTTTAACTACAGGATCCTCATGACCTAGTTAGCCTGTTCACACTGCCATCCCGAGATGACCTACTATTTATAGCATGTTTCTGGAGGTGGTTTACTATTTATAGCAACTGCTTGATTTCATGACCTCCATAACTCCATTTGACTTGAAATTTGAATGTCGTGACACTCATTGGTAGACTAGCCCGTTCACACTCGTGCATGCTGCTGATTTACTATTTTTAGCCTGTTTCTGGAATGCCTCACTATAAATAGTAAGTGCTCTGATTGCCTTCAAATTTTACCAATGGATAGCTTGAAAGATACTGATCACGGTGGGATACACCAGTTTTTGAAAATTTTGGCATTTTACCCCTCATTTTGGGTCTTAAAGCTAGAAACCCTAATTTGACTTGCATGTATATCAAATGACCTCCATTTGACCCTGTTTCTGTTGCACTTCACCTTGTTTGTGATTCTAATGTGTTGGGCAGCTGTCGGAATGGACCTGCTAAAAATAGTAAGTCTCTAAAAATTGATCATCTTGCCTTGCATGTCACATCACTACGTAGGTTTCAAAAAACCTAGAAAGAATCTCCATACATGCACTAAAGAACTTCACATATAAACCCTAAAATCTACTCTAGAAGTTGAACTTGCTAAAAATAGAAAGTTATCCATTCTGGCTCAAAACTTGCATACGAGCAACTTGACATGTTCTGGATGCAGTGTGACGATCAGAACTTTAGTAATGTTGAGGGAACACCCTAAATCTGGTACTTACTAAAAATAGTAAGTTGTCAGAATTCACTGAATGTTAGTTGAGAACCTACTGGAAACATATTGACTACAATGTGTAGCTCAGATTCCAATTTATTCACTCCATTTGACTTTAAATTGACTAGAAAATTCAAAACCATAATTCTCATACTTGGCCAAAATTTTACGTTTAAGCTCACAGATGGGCACATCCCCAGAAAGCGGACAGCAGAAAAGAGACAGAGAGAGAGAGAGAGAGAGAGAGAGAGAGAAAACCAAAGCCAAAAGACCAGAATGGAGCAAAAATTAGGGGGTCCCCATTTTGAATGGGGTAATGTGTGAAAAGGTCACAACAGGTACCAAAGAGACAATCAGAATTATCAAAGGGACAATCAAAACTATCAAGGTTTCCAGAATAACAATTTATCCTTTCAAAAGAAGATTTGGAACACTGGACATAACAACGGTATTGTATCGTCACGCTTGGATAATTCGCCTGCTGACAACCGTCCCGCAGATAAAGTGTTCCTAGGTGAAGCAACATTATCGGGATGGTGCAGACTACACAACATAGATCAACATTCTGAGTTACAATGTCATGAGTTCCAAGTAGTCATAGATATTTTTAGAAGCGAGAAGAGAAATTCAAAGACAGAAGATCCTCCAATAACCAGATATGAATTAGTTCTTGCACCAAGATATGATCAAGCCCTTGTGATTGAGAGTGTCCAATTTCCACCCCAAGAATACCAGCATAGTTAAATATTTTTGCCCACATCAGCAAATGGCCTAGTGGAGGCGCCACGATACTGAGATGGACTGGAAAGTCCATACCCGTCAAGCCAGCCCACTACAATTAATGGTTATAACTTCCCTCCACTGTATAACAATATATTGGTAGAAGGAACCTGAGAAGTGCTCCAACAAGCATCTGGAAATCCATTTAGGATATACCAGAGGAATAATAGCCAAAGTGAACCCTTGACTACATCTATTCCTCCAAAAAATTTCCAAACCCTACCAAATCCAAATGCTACCAATACGCCATCTCTTCCCAGAGATTCGCCCGAATATCACCAGTAAAATGTTCAGTCCAATGGAACAAGACAAGTTCCCATTCCACAGGCGAAACAAACAAGACAAGCTACTGTTCCCCAAGCGGAACAAACGAGACAAGCAAGCCCTCAAATGGAGTAGGCTCAAGCACAAACAAAAGACCGTGCCAAAGAATAACTAAAGAGGTTAAGTTTATATGTGTTGGAAGAATTTAAAAGGATGAAGGTCAGCTTACCTTTGATTGAGTTAATGAGAATCCCTAAGATTCAGGAAACACTTTTGGGTAGTTTGACTAAAGTGGTTGTTCCAAGAAATGTCCCACAGAATGTGCCAAACAAGGTACCTAATGCTCTAACAAATACAAATATTGTTGAGTTAGAAGTATCAAGAAAGATATTTGATGCTTCGCAACAATCTCCTAATGTTATGGGAATAACCCAGATATCATCTAGAAATTCCAATCAAAGAGACATGTCACCAGAAGAATTTCTTATGGATATAAACATATTTCAAGAGGTCCTAGCAAATGAATGACCACAGACCCCACCGAAGAAAGAGCTCATTCTAGGAACACAAAAAGAGAAGAACCAAGAGATCAGCAATCAGGAGAAACACTCAGTAGTCTTTTACCGGGGAAAAGACGAGCCCACCCCGTTTTTATTGTCAGTTAAAATATTTGGAAAAATGCTACACAATTGCCTAGTAGATTTTCGTGCTTCAAGCAATGTGATGCCACTAGCTGTCTGCCATAGGTTAGGACAGTTAGATAAGATGAAAGTCCCGGTTATGGGAGAATTAAATAATATCCACATGCAATTAGCAGCGAACCTGAGAATACAAAGTTGTATAGGCATCTCAATGGTGGATATTCCTGATGGGTACGGCATGCTTTTGAGTAGAGATTGGTCGAGGAGGCTAAATGGATATATCTCTACAGACTTTTCCCATATGTGGCTACCCTGGAAAGGAGTCCCGAACCAGATAAGAATTGACAACACACTGAGGCTGAAGTTGATGATTACTGAATACGGAGAGAACAATGAAATATTGTTTCTAGAGACAGACTTAGGTTGTTACAGGCCTAAAGTAAATGAAGTACTCATGTTGCATGGGTCAATTTAGGAAAGTAATCGGATGACTAACTCCATAAACACACTGGTGGAAAAGGAGGAAATTTCCCAGGATAATGATGAAGGAATGTTTGAAAGTTTCAAAAATTTTGTCTGGAAAAGTGTTCAAATGAAGGAAAAATTGCATGAAAATATCCATATTCAAGATTTATTGTTACCGAATTGGTGTTGAGTCCACAACTCGGCTCATTCTGAGTTCATATGTAAGGTGTTCCATAAATCCATAGAAGAGGTACAAAGAAGTATTCCACAAGCATTAGGCTTTTCAAACCATGCAAAAGTCAATCACACTGATGGCTTTACCTCAGTAAGGATACAAGAGATAGAATCTAAGCAAGATCATGAAGAAGAAAACGTGAATCCACAGATTCCATAGGCGCCGCAACAAGAACAAGTTTGGATCCTAAGGTTTGATGGATCCTGATCAAAGAAAGGAGATGGAGTTGGTTTTGAGTTAATCAATCTGAAAGGAGAAGTATATCTTGCTTCTCATAGACTAGAATTCCCTTGCACGAATAATGTAGCAGAATATGAATCATTGATTCATGGGTTACTGCTAGTACTGAGGAAAGGAGCAAGAGTATTACATGCTCTTGGAGATTCAGAGATAGTTGTGAGGTAGGTGAGGAAGCAGCATGTTTTCCATAACAAAATATTGACTTGTTACCGTAACAGAGTGTGGGATATTATTGAGAGCTTTGATGCTTTCAACATTCAATCTATGAACCGATCAAGCAATCAGGTAGAAAATTCCTTGGCACAAGTAGCCAGTTCGTTGGAGCCACTAGCCATGGATGGTATAAGTCAATTCACAGTAGAGCTATCGTCAATACCATCAATTCTAGATAACATCACAAATTTTTAGGTTTTTGAAGACGACGACCATATTCTTGAGTTTTTGACAAGGTCAGATGTTTTTGCAACACAAGTCATTGATGAAGATGAGACACAAAGAGAAGTTGAATTTGATGATGATGGCATTATGAACCTAAAGACAAACATCATTCTAAGAGGGATGATACAATTGGAAAGAATATTTAACCAAGATCAAATTGATTGATTCAAAGGATCGAAGGTGACTAGTACGAAAAGGTGAATCTGGGATCCGAGGATGAGGTTAAAAATGTATGCATAGGTAAAGCATGCACCCCTGAGGAGAAGGATGGGATAATTCAGAGCATGAAGGAGTTTCCTAATGTCATAGCCTGGAGTTATGAAGATTTAAGAACTTATGATACTTCCATCATCACGCATACAATTCCGCTCAAGCCAGGAAGCAAGCCATTCAGACAGCGTAAGTGACCAATTAACCCATTATTGGAATAGCTCATTCATCAAGAGGTCAAGAAATTATTAACAGCTGGAATCATATTCCCAGTGCGCCACTCAACGTGGGTCGCCAATCTCATCCAATTGAAAAGAAAAATAGAGAAATCAGACTATGTGTTGATTTCCAAAATTTAAACAAAGCCTCAGAAAAAGACAATTATCCTTTGCCATCACTCGATGAAGTGTTACAAATTTTCAATGGTTCACAAATGATGTCCTTTTTGAATGGATATTCTGGGTACAACCAAGTCTTTGTGGAATATGAAGAAATATTGAAAATGACGTTGACGATGAAATGGGGAACCTTTGCCTACAAGAGAATTCCCTTTGAGTTAATTAATGTGGGAGCCACATTTCAGAGGACAATGGACATCGCCTTCAGAGATTTAATTGGAAAATGTATAATCATTTATATGGATGATCTGACAGTGTTTTCGAAGAAGAGAAAATACCATATAGAAGATTTGAGGAAGGTGTTTCAAAGATGTCAGAGGTATGGGATTTCTTTAAATCCAAAGAAGTGCATATTTGGGGTCACCAAAGGAAAATTATTGGGTCACTTGATTACTGAGAGAGGAATATTGATTGATCCTGAATGCATAGAGGAAATCTCAAGAATCCATCTGCCTACTAACCCAAAGGAATTAAGATCTTTCTTCGGGAAGATCAATTTTGTTAGAAAATTTATCACCAAGTTTTTTGAGATAGTGAAGCCTTTAAATGAGATGTTAAAGAAGGATGCCAAGATGGAGTGGACGCCATCTTCAAAGAAAGAATTTGAGGAAATAAAGTAGGCCATCGCTCATGCTCCTATCCTAGTAAGACAAGACTATACAAATCCTTTCTATTTGTATTCCTTCTCATCGGAACATTCTTGTGCCGCAATGCTTACCTAGAGAACAGAAGAGAGAAAAAATAATCCCATAGCTTTCATGAGCTCACCTCTTAAGGATGCAAAATTGAGGTACCTGAGTATTGAAAAGCAAGCCTATGCATTGGTAAAGGCCATCAAAATATTTAGGTACTACATCTTGAGGAGTAAAGTTTTTGACATCATTCCTGATGCAGCTATCAAAACACTCTTAATGCAAAATGAGTTAGGAGAGAGGAGGAAAGTGGGTCGCCACTATCCAAGAATATGATATTGAGTTACAACCAATGAAGCTAGTCTATGGGAAAGCTTTAGATTACACAATGGCCATTGAAGGGCCTGGCTTAGTACAATAGACATATGTATTGACTGACACCTCCCCGGAAGAGTGGTATTACGACATCACCACATATCTGATAAATCACAAGTGTCCCACACAGATGAACCCAACATGGAAGTGAGCCTTCAGGCTCAAGTGCCAACGCTATATGCTCCAAGGGTCAGTACTCTATAGGAGGAATCACGAAGGAATTTACATAAGATGTGTGGGAAACAATGAAGCTAAAAGAATCATGGTACATTTCCACTCTAAGTTCGGAAGAGGACATGCAGGAAGTCAAGCCATGGCTTACCAAACTTAAGAGCAAGGTACTATTGGCCCTTTGTTTTCAAAGATGCATATGAGCACGTCAAAACCTACCACACCTGCCAAGTTACTGCAACCCGTGAAAAGAACACTACTATGCCACTACAACCAATCACGAAAGTGAAACCATTCGTAATGTGGGGACTTGATTTTATTGGCATGATAAAGCCACCATCTTCAGCACAACATAGATATATTTTGATTGCAACTAATTATTGCACCAAGTGGTCCGAGGCATAGGCACTGAATAATTGCATGAAAAATGCAGTAATCAAATTCCTGGAAGAGCATATCATCACTAGATTCAGTTGCCCCAAGGCTCTAGTATGTGATAATGGTTCTACTTTCACTTCATTGAAGTTTTCCAACTGGGCATTCGATTATGGGATCACTTTGAAATTTTCTTCGAATTATTACCCCCAGGGTAATGGGTTGGTTGATTCCATGAATAAGAATTTTCTAATTGTAATCAAGAAGTTGTTGGATCAAAATATGAGAGATTGGCATTCTCAGCTCAGGTTTGCTCTATGGGCAGACAAAACAAGAGCCAAGAAGTCATTGGGAACCTCCCATATCACTTAGTCTATGGGAAAGACCTCGTCTTTCCCATTCAATTGAGGATTCCAACACTAAGATTCATTCAAGAATACCTAGGCCTGGATGATAGATTCCAAATACGTCTTTCGTAGTTATTGCTACTAGAAGAATAGAGAGATCAAGCTCTTGAGAATTTTGCTAAACACCAAGGGGTTGTCAAACGATGGTTTGATAGACGTGCAACAACAAAGTCATTCAGAATATTTTTCCTGGTCCTTTATTGGGACAAAGCTCATGAATGGAGAGGGGTCATGATAAGTTTGATAACTTATGGAAAGGACCATATCAAATTGCTGAGATATTGGGGGAGAATGCATTTAGATTAGGAACTTTGACAGGGGAAGACATCACGCTGCCTGTCAACGGGTAGTTTCTGAAACATTATTTCCAACCCCAAGTTCCTTGTTGGAACTTGCATGTACACAATTAGAGTAGCTTCTTTTTAAGTTTTGTCTTGCTTTCCTTAGATTAGTCATTTTTCTTTCCTTAGTTTAGTTGTCTTTCTTTTCTTAGATTAGTTTGTTTTCTTAGATTAGTTTGCTTTCATTTTGCTTTGCTTTGGTCAGTTTTGAATAAGGAGGGTTTCCCATTGTGCGAGAAAGGTGGTGTTGCTTACACACACACTCTAGAAGATCTTCAGATTCTAGATTAATTATTTCTAGAGTATCTTGAGGTTAAGGTTAGTACTTGACTGGAAAGGAAGTCATCTATTGTGTCTTGACACTGAGTCTTATAGTTATTATATCTTACACAGTTAATGAATTCTCTAAGTCATTATGGTCTCCTAGGTGAAGTTATTGGCTAAACTAAAAAGAATAATCAAAAGTCTTACTTCAATGCCACTATAATGCTCAAACCCAGGTGAGCTTCATTGCTTACAGGCCAAAGTGTGGAAATATAAAGAATATTAAAATGAATCAAAAGAAAAGAATGAAAAATCAAAACACTTGCTTTTGGGTGTGCAAACATCTCTACAGGTGTACAAAGAACCAAAATAGAAATAATAAATTTCCAAAAGTAGAGCAATCTCTGTGAGATTATAGCAGATAACCTTATCAGGGCTATAGACGCTTGCTAGCAGTGAGGCTCTATCCAAGGATGCTTTTGAAGTTAAGACAAAAGTAAACAAGAAAGCCATGATGGAACCAAAGAGTCATATTGGTCTCAAGAGATGAAAATAAACACATTCACACACACTCATAACTATAGGATAAAGGGCCTTGATACAGTTTAGGATTTCTTTTCCCTTCTGAGTAGTCTTCTTGGTCAAGGGTAAGTTAGTTGGAATTAATTTAAGATTATGGATTTGAAATAGGTGTTATCTTTGGAACGATCAGGAACATTCCCTACGTTGAGTCACCAGATGTTTGACCTTTTCCCACATCGCCCCATTGCGAATGGGGACCCCCAGTAGTTTGCTAGTTTTTAGGGTTTTTGCCTTAGCATAGTTTTTAGGGTTTTTGCCTTAGCGCAACGGTTTCATAAGGTCATTGTTTTGAGAGTTTCAAGTTAGAGTTTTGAGTAGTCATCCCAGCCAACTAGAGAATCCAAGCCCAAATCAGTGCCTAAATGTCACAAAAGTGCTTATAAAGAGTCCGAAAGATGAAGATCGCCTGTGCTTTGAGCCAATTCTGACACTTCCTGCTTTTTAGGGAATTTACTTTTTTGCTTTTTGCTTTTTCGTTTTTGGCATTTTTGGACCAATCGGGGATCCCTATTTTTTAGGGATTTTGCTTTTTCTATTTTTAGAAAGTCAACCCTAGTCAAGGATTCAACGTTTCTATTTTAGAAAAAAATCAACCCAAAAATTAAAAAATTCATTGAAAAATCAAAGTAAAAATCAAAAAATAAGCAAAAATCAAGAAAAGCATGGAAAAGAAAAGTTAAAAATCTAGAAAAACCAATGCAAAAATCATGAAAATCAAACCCCCAGAACGAAAAAGTCAATGAAAATCAATAGGAAAAGGCATGCAAATTCATGGAGAAATTTGCCTAAGTTTGGATCTTTAAGCTCGCTCATGAGAAGAAAATGGCTAAGGCATTCACAAAGTCCACTCTTCACATGGCAAGACATCCTCCAAGTCCGCCATGCCTTGGATGAGGTAATGGCAAGACCCTTTGGAAGTCCGCCCTAGCACTTCGAAGAAAATGGCAAGACATTCACAAAGTCCACCCCTCACATGGCAAAGCCAACATGCAGTCCACCCCAGCCCTGATGATGAATTGGAAAGACATGCTCATAGTCCGCCCAGCCTAAAGCAAGATAAAATAAATAAATCAAAATTTTCCTAAGTATGGGAAATGGAAAGGAAGCTAGAAAGTCTACCCTAGGAAGAAGTGAAGATGAAAATGAATAAAGTTCGCCATCAAGTGGAGATAAATGAGGGATGCCCAAGAGCATGTGAAGTCCACCTAGACCATGGAAAGAGGTTGGTAAAGTCCGCCTAGCTTGTAAGAAGGAAGAAAATTCAAAATTTTCCTAAGTATGGATACCTAAGGAAAATTTTATGAAGTTGGCTAAGTGGAAAAGAAGCTAGAAAGTCTGCCAAACTTGCAAGAAGGAAGAAAATCAAAAATTTGGCTAAGTATAAACATCTTGCCAATGTAATGTTACCTTGGGAGGAAAATATTCACAAAATTAACTAAGTATCAAACGCCTCCACCATGGGTAAAATTCCAAGACCTTGGAATAAATGAAAGAAAGTCTGACTTTGCCTAGGAAAATCGTCCAAGCGAGAGGAAAATTTTGATTTTGGCATGAAAAAAACATGCCTAGCACAATATAAAGTTCGCCATGGCATAAGGAGAATAAAATTTGGCGTAATGCTTGTTGGCTAAATAAGACATGGAAAAATAAATATAAAGTTCAACTTGGCCAACAAACAAATTGAAATAACTTAGAGAATAAGAATTTAGCCAAGGGAAAATTAAAATGTCCATGGGTCAAAATTGAATGGGTTGGAAATAAATTTGACATTTTATAATTTATTTCTGGCACTTAGAAATATAAAATACCTGAGACAAAAATGAAATTCGCAAGAGATGTCTTGGAAGAAAAATTCATGGAAGAAAATTCATTGCTCCCAGAAAAGAGAAAGTAAACAAAAATTTTTCCATGAATTAAAACTTGAAAAAAATCAAATTTAATTTAATTGGACATTTAATATTTTTCCAAAATATTGAAAATAAAAGATAAAAATCTAGCAAAAATTGATTTTTTGTTAAATCAAAAGGATTTACTGAAGGTGGCACCTAAATAAACTTTCCATGGGGATTTTTCAAAAAGAATAGAAACTTGCCTGATTGAAGAGAAGAAAACAAATTGAAATCGAGAGAAAAGGATGCAGTTGCTAAAACAAATTGAATTCTTCAACATTATAATGAGTTTCAACAACTCATTTTTCACAAGCTCAGCTGAAGAGAAGTTATCTCTCGAAGTGGCAAAAAAAGTAAGGCAAGGTCAATTTTCTCAATAGAAGAAGTAATTTTATGTTGAGGGACGTCCAAGAGCATGTGAAGTCACTAGTAAAGGGTTGCAGCAAGAGTCAAAGATTATTTCTAAATGGAAAAATATTGCAAACACTGATCTCAGACACGTGGACTTCATGGAGTTCAAAAAGATGGTATATAGACACAATGGATTGTTGACACCAATTGCTAGATGGATCCTGAGGAATGGAATCTTCCAAGCAGCTGAATTCCCACCTGCATTAGAATGTGTTGAGTTGATGGTAGAATGCGCCATTCATTATGATGCGCAGGAGAGACAAATTGTTACACCTAACGGAAGGATTCTAGCTCACCTTGGCGAAGTGGCAATACAAGAGGCATTTGGCATCCCGACACACCACCGGACCGTCTATAAAACTGAGGACGCCAAAAGGTTGTATGATGGCCAATCTGAATTGTGTGCCACAAATATCAATAAATCATGACTGGAGAAACCTAGACCATCTACCAAGAAAATGCCTAAGAGGCTGCATCAGACAGATTTTAAGGAGGATTATGGAGATATCATTCTGATGTTGAATAGGATAGCTGGCAATCCATAAGGCGCATATTTTGAGATGTATATGTATTATTTTATCAATGAAATTGCCTCTGGCCTAAAGATGTTCAACTGGGCTCAGATGATTAGTGACAGTCTCCACGAGCAATTAGTCAATCTGGAGAAGACAAAGTCTTTCCACATGAGCTCATATGTCATCTATTTTTTGGCCAGAACGTATAGATACTTAGGACTTATATGCAAAGGAAAAGTAGGAAATGGTAGGAACGAGCTCAAGTCCTATGACTACTACCTGCAACCTCAACTCATGGAGAAGTGTCACTTCAGGTGGGTGCACGATGCCTTCCTCATGTACATAACCAGAATACTTCAAGGAGGATCACACCAGAGGTTGAATCACGAAGCCAAGAGCTTGATCAATAGATATGGATCTTGGTTTATCCAATTTCCAAGGTTTACGTATGTAAGAATCGAGGGATTCACTGGAAATCCTTACAGGCTTCCTATCTATCCTACAAATCGAATGATTTTACTAGCTGAGATAGTTGGAGACTATCAGATCATCTAGAGGCCAAAACAAAAGGCGACTATTACTTTCCCATTCTTTATTGGGAATATTTTGGAGTCCTTTCTGTCAGCACAAGCAACCGAAAGCGCCATGTTGGAAATTCAATGTTATCCATTTAGAACTTGTCGGTTCAGGGCCAATTTTGACCCTCATCATCACATTCGGATCGTGGATGGGAAAAGATATAAACACATAGTAGACCTGGAGGACTTCTGGGAAAATGTTGCTGACGAGTATGAAGTCAAGAGAAGGTTACGGTCTAGAGTGCTAGTGGATTTAATGAGGGCAACCAAACTTTGTCGGGTGCCTGATCAGTTGCAGGACGACGAAAAATATGTACATCCGTGCTTCGATGAGAGTTGGCCTCTTCCTACCGTGAAGTGGTTAGAGCCTGAGAATTTAGATTTGGCTATGTTGATGAGGCTAGTGATTAAGTACTCTCAGTGGTGGGTTGACTAGCAGGTCTAGGAGTTGAGGCAGAAAAGAATAATGCTCACTTACGACTTGCTGATTGAGACAGAGCCATACTCCTCCAATGCCAATGAATCTCATAATGATGATTTGGTTGAGCTTACTGAGAAAAGGAAAGAAGTGATTGCAAACATGGAGCCTTCCCAAAAGAGATAGAGAGTGGAGCCATCTCGTTTTGCGACATCTAGAAACATTGATGAACTAGTTGCCACTAGGGATGAATCCTTGGTTGAGATGATGAGACTTGCTCCAATTCAGGAGAATAATAATGAGCCAATCCAGTTGGATGACAATGAGCCCCCATCTCCTACGGGCACAAAAATACTGGGTTCGGAAGATGAAATGGACGTTTAGAATGATGAATTCCAAGAGGGGATGATTTTCGCTCTCAAAGGAGTTTTGGACGTATCAGCTGTAGAAAATGTTCAGGAGGAAGATAGTATTGAACATCCTACCATTCCTAACTAGCTGAAAGAGAGGATGAAGATTCAGGCACTAGTTGAGATCCAAGAAGAAGATGATACTGCAGATTTCTTGCCAAGGTTAGAACAAGTTGCTATGAAGAAACTTGCCAAGAAATTTTCCACGATTCAGAGGGACGAAGCCGACGACTGTTCCATACAAATTGCAGTACCAATAGTCGACAAAGCACAAGATGAAATCACTCCTCAGGAATACGCCATTACCACTATAGACCTTGGCCCAACAACAAAAGGCCAGGTGGTAGAAGAACTAGATAACTCAGTCTCAACTATCAAGGAAAGATTGGAAAAGGAAGTGGTGAAAAAAAAAGAGTACAAAAGGGAGGTTGAGCGCCTGAAGGAGTATATTCGACATCTAACCCAACCATTCAATCAGGGTGATGTAATAGCTCGTCCTCTTCTCAATTCTTCACAAGAGATAGCCAAGGATGTGGAAGAAGTTATGGTCATGGCCAAGGAGGCCAAGGAATGGATGAAAAGTAAGAGCATAAAAGCGGCTTCATTCATGGAGAGATTGACACTTTCCTACAGGTAGTCATCCTCTTTCCTTTCCAGATTGGCTATCATGGCGGAAGTTTGGGACAACCTCCTAGATATTTAGGAGAGGCTCATCCCATGCCTCAAGGTATGGAAAGGCATCCCAAAATAAGAATTGGTTGAGGGAAAGGTAATTGCAGCAGGTGTCGCTTATGATTTTCATCATTGGTATTGGGCATTAACAATACGGAGTGAGGTTTTGGAGAAGGCAAAGGTTGATGGGCTCGGAATTGAAGAGCAGGTCAGAGAAATTCAAGGAAATATTTACCTCATAGTTGCGGACATGTTTGAAAAAGAGATTGTCCAAGAGAACGACATGCGGCTGGAAAGGTTAAAGCATAAGGTTCAAGAATTCTTCTCTACTACAGGGCCAATTCTAAAATAGGACTTCACAAAAGTGGCGAACCTCTTGTCCATCCTGGATGATTTTGTGCAAAAGGAATTCGATTGGGAGAATGCTTTCACTGGATGTGCCGAGGACTTCGACAGGCTTAAATTCAAAATAAGCATGATACCACCAATCTCGATGGAGGAAATCGTCATGATCATGTGAAAATTTGTCAAGCAAACTGCCACTCAAGAGGATAGGGACGAAATCCCTTGAAGATAGCTCCAGCTGCCACATCACTACTTGTTTACTCTTTGTTTACTAATGTTATTTTGGGTAACCCTAATTAGGGTTGATTTGTATTAATCTCGTTTGTTGGTGTTGTTTTAATCTTGGCCTTTCATTTTCTCTTGAAAACTCTATATAAACTTGTGATCTCTCATTTTCATTTGTGTGGAGACAATATATGAAATTGTTACATTTTTCTACTTCCGATAATAAAAGCTCTTATGCATAATTTTCTTTGAATCACTTTTTTTGTCAAGTGGTTTGCAAGGTTGCATAACTTCTTCAACCATAGATCATAAATAGATTACAATTATATTACAATTAAAATAGAATTTGCTTTGAATGTTTGTTAAGTGAATGCAAGACTTGATAGTATAGATTTATGGTGAAACATTGCTCATACTTTCTTTGGATGGATGATTTTCATTCGATGCGTAAAGTTAGCCTGAGCTTGTGATTGTGGATGCTTAACTTCGGGCTTATTCGAGGCATGAAAATTATAATCACACCCTTTGAAGATTGCATCCACATTGTGTAGTTGTCCCAGGGAGGTGAAAAAAAGCATGGTTATTCATTTCATCAAATCTCTATCGTCTCTTGAATTCCTAGGCATAGATTAGATCTTCTAAACACCTATCCCTTTTGTATTTTTTTGAGATCCAAACTGAAAGTTCCAAATGGAGAATCCTTTAATGATAAATCCATCCAAGTCACAAACTTGTGAGAAATTTTTTAACGTAAGTCCCTTTGTGTATTACCAACATATCACAACACCCATTGAGCTTATCCACATGTCATGATCTGATGAAAGAAACCTTGGAGTCGCCATATGATCTTCTCACAATCTTAGCATACGCAATGACTTTGTTCAAGAGAGGATAGAGTGTCTTTGGAAATTTTATTTTGAAATGTTCGGTGGATGATAAAACGTACACCAATAGGACCTTTGATCAATTCATTAATCAAATGAATAGAAGAAATGGTAGGAGGAATGATCACTATCCTCCTGTAGCTCCAAGGACTGACTTTCAACAAACTCTTGGGAAGGTGACATTGGCCCCTTTTGATGGAAGTGGTAAATGTACAGCAAGTTCATGGGTGCAAAAGCTAGATAACTACCTCTCTTTGCAACCAATGCCTGAAGAAGACAACATCAAATTTTCTACACTACATTTGGAGGGAAGTTCTCACGAATGGTAGTACCATAGTTTGGTCACTCTTGGCCATTACCTTATCAATACTTATGAGGAGTTCACCAATAGACTGATAGACATATTTAATGTCAAGGATCTCGAGGTAACATTCAGGGAGCTAGCACAATTGAAGCAACATGGAACCTTAGAAGCATATGTTGCCGACTTTCAGAGGTTGTTAGTAATGGTGCCCAATATCAATGAAAGGAGGTTGGTAGTTTTGTTCACTAAGGGATTGATGGAACCATTGAAGGGGTGGATAAAGTAACTTTGCTCATGTCTTCCATCTCTGATGGGGATGTTGGACAATCTCAAATAGATAACTTTGTTCCAACTAAAACAGGAACACAAAATGGTCTATAATCCTGCATATCAAACCTCTTTAAAATTGAATTCACATACTTAATTTCCATCCCAAGAATCTGTTTACCTGCATCAAGATTTTTCATTTCAAATTTAGCAACAAGTTGAGATTTCAGTTCTAAAATCATACATTTCCCTCTACCAATAAATAACATATCATAAACATATAATGCAATAAACAAGAAACGATCACCATTAGTTTTATAATAAACAAAATGATCTGATTTAGAACGCTCAAATCCCAAACTCAACACATATTTATCAAATTTTTGGTACCACATCCTAGGACTTTTTTTTAAGCCATACAAATATTTCTTCAATTTGCAAACCAACTTACTTTAACCTTTCACCATGTAATTCCTTGGTTGTGTCATATAAATATCCTCCTCCAAATTACCATGAAGGAAAGCAGTTTTCACATCTATTTGCTGAAACTCTAAATCATAAGCAGCCACAATAAAAATAAAAAATGTAATAGATGTCATTTTTGCAATAGGAGAGAATATCTCACCATAATCAACACCCTCAACTTGAGACTGACCCTTTGCAACCAACCTTGCTTTGTACTTCTCAATACCTCCATCTGAACCAATTTTTTTCTTGAACACCCATTTGCAACCAATATGTGTTTTTCCTTCAAGAAATGGTACAAGATCCCATGTATCATTCTTTTTCAAAGATTCCATTTCTTCATCCATAACAATCTTCCAGGATTCTGCATCATTCATACCTAGTGCCTCTTCTATAGATCTAGGTTCATCAATGTTAGTATTCAAAGAAAATATATATCTACAATCATCAAGTGAATACCTTTTAGGTGGTTGTCTATGTCTTATAGACCTATGAACAAGTTGAGTTGGAGGTTCTTCCTCCTCTTCTGAAGATCTAGAGCTATATGAGCTCTCCTCAACTTCTTGTCTATCCTTGGGCCTCGATTCAATTTTCTCTGGTGTAGGAGGAAATTGAATCACATATTCCTGTTTATTACCTTTCTAAGGCTTAGATTCTCTAAAAATCACACTTCTACTATGTATTACCTTTTGTGCAACATGATCCCAAACTTGTATCCTTTCACACCATAATTGTATTTGATGAAGATACATTTCACAACCTTGTTCTCCAACTTTGTTCGATTCTCCTTTCACACATGCGTATATGCCTCGCAACCAAAAACTCTAAGATGTCTCAATGAAGGCTTGAGACCCGACCATGCCTCTATAGGTGTCTTATTGATGAGAGCTGATGTAGAAGACCTGATAATCAAGTAACAGGTAGTGGCAACAACTTCATCCCAAAACCTTTGTTCAAGACCAAAACCACTCAACATACTCCTAGGCTTCTCCATCAGTGTCCTATTCATTCTTTTGGCAACTCCATTCTGTTGTGGAGAATACAAAGTTGTGTTTTGTCTATGAATACCACAATCATTACAAAATTTATCAAAATCATTAGAGCAAAATTCACCACCATTATCAGTCTTCAAACATTTTATTTTCTTTCCAGTTTGCAACTCAACCATTGCTTTAAATTCTTTAAATCGATTGAAAACTTTATATTTACTCTTTAGAAAATATACCCATGTCCTACTATAATCATCAATAAGTGAAACATAATATGTGGATTTACCAATCGAAGGAACATCTACAGAACCAAACACATTAGAATGAATAAGATCTAATACACCACAATATTTATGAGAAATTGATTAAAACTGAATATGGTTTTTTTTCCATAAATGCATTGCTCACAGAAATAAAATTCAAGATTACAATTAGACAGAACTTCAATAGGGTTTTTATTTTTCAATGTCATTAGACTCTTTTCTCCAATGTGGCCAAGTCTTTGGTGCCATAACATAGTTTTCTCTACAGGTAACTATCTCAGAAGGAAGAGCACCCTTAGGTACCTAAAAGCGATGACCATCTATTGAAGGTGAAACCCTCACTTCTTCCACATACTTTTTTTTCACTGAAGTACTATTGCACTCAATAGTGCATGCATCCAACTTATATAATGTGCCATTTCTGACACCTCTAGCAATCACCATAACACCTATAACCATATTGCATCCTGCATCAAAAAATACTACCTGCACACATGCATCTATTAGTTTTCTCACATATAACAAATTTTGTTCTAATCCAGGGATATGCAACAAACCATTAATCCTTTTTATTTTATAATCAGGAAACCTAATTTTAAATTTACCATGGCCAACAATTTCTAAATGAGAATCATCACCCAAGTACACCTTACCTTCATCAAATTCTTCATATTTAGAAAACCAATCTCTATTAAAGGTCATATGGAAAGATGCACCTGAGTCAATTAACCATGCATCATTACCTGTACGAGTTTCCAAAGCTACGATGAATGCATCACCATCTTCCTTCTCCGACTCATAATCAAAATCAGCTTTCTTCTTTTTCTTCATCTTTTCTTCTTTGCATTCCTTACAAACATGTCCAGGCTTACCGTAATTCTAGCAAATGACTTTGGACTTTCCAAGAGATTTAGATCTCCCCCTGGACTTGGATTTGTCACGCTTCTCATTCTTCTTTCCTTTTTCCTTAGGTCTTCCACAAACATTCAGGGCCCCCTTGGCAGTGATAGATACCTTCCTCCTCATCTCTTTAGAAAGCAAAGAACCCACCACATCTTCAGTATTCAAAATAACAAAAGTAGTCCCAATAGCCATAACAAGAGAATCCCATGAATCAAGGAAAGAAAAAAGCAGGATCTGACATTTCTCTTCCTCATCCATTTTAACACCAACTGATGCCAAATGAGCAACCAACACATTGAATGCTTCCAGTTGCTCTGTAATTTGTCCACCCTCTTTCATTCTCAAGGAATACAATTTCTTCCTCAAGAAAATCTTGTTCACTAAAGATTTGGCTTCATACATATCACCAAGATTCTTTCATAGTTTTTGTGTAGAGGTCTCTTCATGGACATTAATTAAAATAGAGTTTTCCAAGCACAATCTAATTAGACCCTTGGCTTTACAATCCATAACATCATATTGAGTAGCCTAAGTAGGATCTATAGGCCTTGAAACATTCTCATCAACAACATCCCATAGATCTCGATCTATCAACAAATCCTCCATGTTTAGCTTCCACATCTCAAAATTATTTCCATAAAAAATTTCCACCTCTATTCTCCTTGATGAAATTGCCATCTGAAAATTCCTGCAACAAGATCACAGAGTGTCTTCTGCACAAGCTCCCACTCAAAACTAGATTAGTTCAAAAAACCCAACAACCCACAACTAAAACTAAAGGTGATCAAGCTTTGATACCACTTGTAAGGAAGATAAAGTAGCGGAACAACTTCCTACACTAATCTTGAGAGGAGAATAATGTAAAATTTTTACAAACCTTTATCAGTTACTGAAACTTAAACATAAATAAATATAAATATCATGCATACCATGACACAGTGATTTACGTGGGGAAAACCCTTTTGGGAGAAAAATCCCACACTCCAAAAGTCGTCCAATATATTATTCACTAAATCATAAAGATTATAATATACTTACAAAGCAAGCTTCTCACAGGAGTATCAACACTCAGAGATCAAGAGACAACATGACCACTATCAAACTCTCAGAAATCATCACAATCTTTACCGCAGTCGTAATACAATACCCTCATAAAATAGAGTTACATTCTAAGGCAAGACAGGCCAACAAAATATGTCATTAGATCTAAAACCTAATAACGAACGGTCCAGATTTACAATATATCCTTTATTTAGTGTATGTCAACCATTCTAGAAGTTTCCTACAAAAATTAACACACTCACATTTCGCTCCATGCTGCCATTGTATACACCTATCGGTGTAACTAGGAAACATATATATAAATATATATACATCCTATCAACAATAAACTACATGCAATTGCATGGTTGAGACACATTTTCCCAACAATTTGCAGTCCAAGGAAGAAATTCATCTCACCAAACATAGAAATCTCAAACTTTTTTTTCATTTCTTCGGAAAACATCTTACACATTTTCATTTCCTCCAAAAATATTGTCATCCACATACACAACTACTATCAAGATCTTTTCATCTTCAATTTTGAAAAATAAATTGTTATCTGCAGTACCTTTGTTGAAACCTTTTTGAATCAAATATTTGTCCAATCTTGCATACCAAGCTCTGGGAGCTTGCTTCAAACCATATAAAGCCTTTTTCAATCTACAAACCATATCTAGTTGATGTAGCAATTGGAATCCCTTTGGTTGTTCCATGTAGGCTTCTTCTAACTCACCATTCATAAATGCAAACTTCGCATCCATCTAGTAAACTTTAAAGTCCTTATGAGCATCAAATGTCTCCTATAAATCTATACCTTCCACTTGTGAGTATCCTTTACTGTAGAAACCCTAGTTTCCCCTGTTCCTGAATCTGTCTATTTTTTTGTTGTTTTGATGTATTTTGGTTTTTTTGTGATTTTTGAGCATAAATGCAATAATGCGATTTTGCAAGAAATTGAAAATAAATTCTATAAAAATTATTCAACTCCGGAAATAACAGAATCTAATGCAAATATTGATGCCAGATTATCTATTTATCTTCTGGAATGATTACAAAGAAGATCCAGTAACATGCAATAAAAAAGGCAATGATTTATTATGAAAGAACCTGGTTTTTCTTGCAGCGATAAATGAACTTTTGGTAATGGTACGGCTGAGATGATTGGTCACTTTCCCTTGCACCAGAAGGAAGAATCCACTGCTAGTGAAATATGCGCCCCTGGAAATGAAGTCTGACTGCCAAAGGCGTTTTGCTCTGGAAACAAAAGTACGGCCTTTCTTGAGTGGTACGGCCAGGTACATAAATGTATGGCCTGAATACAGTAGCAAACAATGAATAAAAGGTACGGCTCCCTCTGGAGACTCCAGATCTAAGAAATAGGCGCCTCAACTGTATAAACCTTGCTGGATAAATTGCTAATCAAAACCCCTGAATATTTCTTATCTGTGATGCTCTGTAATTTCTTCTGAATGAAGAAATCCCTCTACCTGGCAATAAATCGGAAGTTATTTCACAACCTCTGAATTGCTTTCACTGGAGATGGCTCGTTCCCCAATGCTCTGAGTCTGAAACCCTTGGCTTCCGTACTCTTGACGAAACTTGATCAATTTTCAATTCACAATAACATAATGGCTCGATTTTCAATGAAAATGCCTTATACTCTTGAAAAGTGTGATTTCCTTAAAAATAGGGATCATTAAAATAATTCAAACTTTTGATTTTAA
This sequence comes from Sequoia sempervirens, assembly GCA_007258455.2. Taxonomy (NCBI): domain Eukaryota; kingdom Viridiplantae; phylum Streptophyta; class Pinopsida; order Cupressales; family Cupressaceae; genus Sequoia; species Sequoia sempervirens. The sequence continues at coordinate 2,710 of VDFB02275249.1, read as the reverse complement.
TATTTTAATAGTCTCTACTCAAATTTTTAATTATAAAATATAATTAAAAATTGGCCCCTTCTATGATGGGCGACCCCTTCACTTAAGTTATAATATTAACATATTATAACTTTATATTATATGCTCAATTTAATTAATATTTAATTAATCAATCAAATATTAATAACTCCCTCAAGAAACGTCTGATGCACGAACCGTCTGAAGCTGGCAAACCAGGGAGTGATTCTGCACGTGATCAAACTATACTACTAAAAATAGCAAGGGTGCCTCTCTGAGTACCAAATACTACTAAAAATAGCAACTCAAGTAAACTGTGTCCGAATGAGCCCGAACGAAAGCCAACTGATCAAATACTGACAACTGAAGCTGAGCCAAGCTCCATCAAGACCCTCTATCCAACCTATCAACCTACGAGGGTTGCATAATAGGCTAATCATGTGCTCTGAGAGATGTCAACTAGAAGGGGACATGACATTTACACACGAGCCTTGCCTTGTTTCTTACCATTTCTCCATTCTCATTCAGTTTGTTTCTGAAGACCCACTTACTTCCAATTATGTTCTTGTTTGCTAATCTAGGAAGTAATTCCCAAGTTTGATTTTTCTCAATTTGCATAAGTTCCTCTTCCATTGCTTTCATCCAATGTTCATCTTTACATGCCTCATTTACTATCTTAGGCTCAACTTCAAAATGTAAGTAATAATTGACATCAACTTCAGCAGCTTTACTTCTTGTCAATACACCTTTCCTCTTGTCTCCAATGATTTGATCTTCTAAATGATTCTTTTGCATATACTTAGGGGTTTTAGGAACCCTTTCTGGAGCTTCTTCATTCTGCACTTCTTATTCTCCAACTATTTCTTGTACTTCTCTACAATTAGGTTCATCTGACACATATCCATCAACTTCAATTGAGTTCATCAATGCTTCATCAACCTTGAGATTCGTGCTTTCTACAACATTTCTCAGCCTTTTATTGTAACATCCATAAGCTTTGCTTCTAGTAGAGTATTGTTGATGTGATTTTTGCAACTGCACCAACATAGAATAAAGTTTCCCAATGGATACTCTATCCTCTCTTGAAAAAAGTTTCCTGCATGCTAAGATTGTGAGATAGATCATGCATTTAACTCCAAGGTTCCTTTAGTGTGAATAGTCTCAGTTGGCTCAATGTGTTTTGTTGGTATTTCAAGGGGACTTACAAAATTGTTCGGCAGTTGACAGCAAATAGTAGACTAAGGGCTTTCATGTAATTTGGATGATTTGGCAAGTGAGCACAAGTTTCCTAATACTAACTAGAAATGAACTGAAATTAAATGAGTGTAGGGCCTAAGAAGTTTATGTTCTACTCTAAGGCATGAGACATGGCGATCAATTCTTACAGACTTCAACCGAGCCTTGCTTTGCCTCACTTCAGACAGCTTCCACAAAACTGGTGCAATCTTCAAAGGAGTAGTGAAAGATGTTCAAATTATAACTCAACATGCAAGCACCATCAAGACGATGCATACGAACACGTGAGTCACAATTGAAGTTAAGTTTGAAAAGTAATCCAGTTGGCCACGTAGGGTGAACCCACCGTCAACGAGCCTGGTAGTGGTATGGATGAGCGAAGTCTTGTTCAAATCAAGCACCACATTCCACAATTACTAAGTACTTGCATGAAATGAAATCTACTTTACTTTAAGCTACTTCAAGATGCTACGTGAATTGGAAGGACGAAGAAGCCTCGACAACTACTCATAACAAAGAAGAGATCACCATCAATGAAAAATTCTTTTATTATGAAAGCATTCACGACAACTTCTTACAAAGTATTCAAAGGGAAGACTTTCCTTCCTTTTCAATCTAAACTATCAAACTATTCTACTCTGTGTTCTATCAAATTCCCTCTAGTCCCTCTCTGCTATTCTAACTTCTAATCTAATGAGGTACAAATGAGGGGGGATGCCCCTTTTATAGCTAGCCAAGTCCAATGGACTGCTCAGATTACAATCAGCTAGATGGCCCAGATTGTGCCACCTCAGTCCTAAATGAGATTCACCCTAAAAATTTCCACCAAGAGGAGTGGAGTAATAAATGGGCCATTAATGTCCATCATCCTTCTAGAAGATTCCAACTTTGAAACGCGTTCACACTTGTTCTTTCCTAACTGCAGACTTGATCAAACAGCTTCAACTTCTTGGACTGGTACAACAAGCACATTCTTGATCTGACTTCAAGCCTGCAACCTTCTAACCTATTTGAACCTTCATCTTTTCTTTCATTCTGAACTTGGAAGATTTCCTTGTCTTGGATTCAATCATTTATGCCTGCCATTCGCCTGATTGCATTTGGTGCATATTAGGTCTTTAAGGAGAAATTCCAACACTTAGCCATTTCTTCCAAGTACTTGCTTCATGATTCCATAATCTTCGATTGTTTACTCCATCACCACCTAATCTTGACATTCCTCCCTACTCATAAATTCTTCTCCTAGAAGCATTCTCTTTGCCAGCTTCAGCATTTCCAGCTCTCATTGTAGCCTTGCTTGTACTGGTAGCATGCTCCCTTTGAGCTTTAGCCATCTGCAAGATAAAATATCAAGCGTTATAATTCTAACTTTTTTAAAATAAGAAATTTTGTGAGATGGTTGGCAAGTGGAGTTGGCTTTGAAAGTAAAAGGCTTCAGCATTAAAACTTCAACCCCAAACTTTGAGAAATACAACAC
>VDFB02275248.1:0-33888 GCA_007258455.2 Sequoia sempervirens | reverse complement strand
TTATGGAGGGCAACTCATAAGTTGCACCTAGTTCATAGTGACCTTTTGACACCCATGGAGAATAACTTCATCGAAGGATCAAGGTATGCACTTAATTTTGTTGATGATTATTCTAGAAGAACTTGGATCTATTTTCTTCATAGTAAGGATCAAGTTCTTGATATGTTTTTGAATTTCATAATTTTTTTGAAAGGAAATCTAGTTTTAAACTTTAAATTCTTAGAATTGATAATGATAAAGAATATGTGAACAATATTTTTAATATTTATTTTAAATCATTTGGTATTAAGCATGAGATAACTATTCCCTATACACCTCAACAAAATGGTGTAGTAGAAAGGAAGCATAGAACTATTGTTGAAATGGCTAGATATGTGAGCTAACAATATGTCTTATAAATTTTGGGCAGAAGCTATGTTTTGTGCTACTTACATTATTAGTAGGACTCCTACTAAAGCTTTAAAGGATATAAAACCTAAAGAAGCTTGGTCTGGTAGAAAACCCAATCTTAAACATTTAAGAATTTTTGGTCCAATTGCTTATGTTCACAAACCTAAACAAAAGAGGAAAAAATTAGATCCTAAATCTTCTTATCATATTTTTCTTGGTTATGATGAGCATTCTAAAGCTTATAGAGTTTATAATCCTCTTACTAACAAAGTTAAAGTTGCTAGAGATGTATGCATTGTTGAAATGGTGTTCACGATTGTTCTAAAGTGCCTGATATTGAATCTTCTCAAAATAAATGTATTGTTGTGGAGGATAATCCTCAAGTTGAATCTTCTCTTAACCCTCCTAATGCATCTCTTACTCATAGTGATAGTGATGATGAAAATATTGAAATTTCTCTTCATGATTCTTATTCTAGTGATGATACTCCTACATCTAAAAGAAAGTATGAATGGATTAAAAAATTGATGCAAGAAAGTGAGAATATTTTAGCTAGAATGAATCAATCTAAAACTAGAAAGGAAAATTATTGTAATTATGCTTTGATGTTAACATTATGCATTCAAATGATCCTCAAACTTATGAACAAGCTAAAGATCAACCTCATTGGCAAAAGGCTATGCAAGAAGAATATGATACTTTAATTGCTAATAAAACTTGGGATTTACTTCCCTCACCTCAAGGTAAGAATCTTGTTTCATGCAAATGGTTGTATAAAACTATTAAGGTTAATGCAAATAATGAAGTTAGCAAGTTTAAAGCTAGATTAGTCACTAGGGGCTTCTTTCAAGTTGAAGGTTTGGATTATAATGAAACATTTGCTCCAATAGCTAAGATGTCAACTATTAAATTAGTTCTTGATTTAGCTTCTTATTCTAGACACTGAAAAATGTCCTAGGCTTGCTCCATTTTTTCCATTATCTAGGGTCATATTTATGCTATTAATTAAATAATTCATAATTATTTAATTCATTCATTTAATTCTTTTCTCCATTAATCTTGATTAATTAATTAAATTATATTTATTTAATTATGATACTAATGTCCTCTTTCCTCTATAATTAAATAAACTTTATTTATTTAATTATTATCATTTTCTACTATAATTGAATAATTATGTTAATTATTTAATTATTCACCTTTAGCTTTTTCTAACACAAATTAATTAAATATTATTTAATTAACAACTTGCCTTTCGCTCACCTTTTTGAATTAAATTGCCATTTAATAAAAAAGATAACTTGATTTTTCCTTTTACATTTAAATAATGTTTCCATTATTTGAAAATGTATTTTCCTCTTTGAACTAATTGAATTTGTCAAAAAATCGTTCAATTTCCTCATTCTCCTTCACTTTCAATCTTATCTTATCTCGTCTCGTTCAATTTAGCCATTAATTGAACTAAATATCAATTCATCTCATCTGTCCATTTTCCATTCGTCTCTCTATAAATACCATCGTCATTTATCATTTTCAATCATCTGAGAAAATCTAGGATATATATGCTATTGTGTTGTTGAGAAAACTCTGATATTTTGCTAGGCATAGACATAGACTTTTAATTGCACTTATAATCTGAGGAATTTTAATTGCACTTATAATCTGAGGACATTAGTTATTTAGTAGCAAAATGGAGAAGAGCTATGGAGAGAATTCAATGAATGCATGAAAGATTGAGTGATATTCTTTCATTTTGTTTTATGCTTTTATGCTTTCAAATTTAGAATCATCAGAATATGATATGTCACAAAATCAAACCAAAGATGTTAATTAGAAATTTATCCCACATGTCAATGAAGCTAAGACATCCTATCAACTAGGATCATCCACTTTTACCAAATCGGGCTTTCTTACAGAGGAGAAGATTCCAAGTAACGGTGTCCACATACACATTGATGGGTTAGCATCTTATTTTCAAAACAAAAAAATACCCCATCGCAAACAGAATATGTCACAACATGTAGTATCAAGGACAAGGACTAGGCCTACACGAGCAAGGAATTCTATAACCAGTACAATTTCAGGCAAATTCTAGACATCAAGGCCTTGGCTATTCTTTAATCAACAAATCTAATGATGTTAGTGGTACCTCCTCGATATTGGAGGCAACTTTATCTGATACAAACATCAAAATGGGGGCCATGATTAGTTCTTACCATAAGGTTGTTGCCAACACTCCTTCCATCCATACCATAAACCATCATTCCCAATATCTTAAACCTTCCATTTGGAACCAACAAAAAGAAAATTATTACATATCCAAAGTTCAAAATCAAATGTCAAAGGCCATTGAATCAAACAAAAATCCAAGTGGACAAATGAAGTTAAATTGGATTCCAAAGAAAAATGGATCAAGCAAAGAAAATAATTCAAAAGTCAATCAAAATGTGGAGCCACAAGAAAAGAGGACTCTAACATAAGATAAATGTCCACCTCCTTCAAAATGGTCATCAAGCATGGCATATATAAGTATTGGTTCCAAACGCTATCCCAATTAAAATTCCAAACTCTGCCATCCAACACCCCAAGTTTGGAAAATAAAAAGTGATTCATCAAAACATCCAAACAATCCTTCCACATCTATCATCATCCATCATTCCAAAACACATACCTCATGAATCTGTCACATCTTGGCAGCAACTCTTTATTGTAGGTACTCTCATGGCACTCTATCACAATGTGCGTATTTTGATAAGGCCAACTCTAGTATCAATAATGATCACAATAGCATCAATCAATTGTATGCAAGTGTTATGATCCTAACACGATAACTACTTCATAAAGGTCATTATTGGCATATCATGGCCCAAGAGTCTACATCAACACCATCAATGGATTCAGAGCATTCGATGATCAACTAAAATAGCAAGGCCATCTAGAAATATCAAAAATACCAAAAAAAATCAAGAAAATTGCAAAAAGAAAAATTTCATCCAATAGTGAAAACCTTTTTTTATGGCACTTTGGATAAGTACCATGATGAAATCCTGGAAAACAAGAGTCATGCATCAATTATCTATGTGGACCTTTACACTTGGGGGCAAGTTGTCTCATCTCCCATACCCTTCACATGACATTTATTATGACATTTCCATCTATCCATCTAAGCCCTATCATTTCCATCCATTTTCCCACCTACTTTGATCTTGATAAGGACTAGGGTACAAACATAAATCATGCTTTGGGAAAACTCTTGACATGTCTATCCTTTGGTCATATCACTATCCATGAAATATCATGTCATAGCCTTCATAGCATTTTCCAAACCCATACCTTAGAGAAAACAAATTATTCCTATGTGACATAGTCCTTGGAGATCATATGCTAATTCTACCATCTAATAATCCTCATGTCTCCTATATTTTACCAAAATCAATCCATTATCCTTTCATACCTATTTTTGGACTTGGCTTTCCCTTGTCAATAGTCTAAGGATTCTAATCCTCCTATTCAACATCCTTCCATCATCCCATTCAATCCTGAAAAGAGGTCATTCCAAATGCAACCAGCCTAATCCATATAATCTTGCTATGCATCCTAGCGCATCATCCAAAACATTCCTTGGCCTTATTTCTAGCCTTGCTGCAAACCTTGAACCTTTAGTCACATTATCGTCATCCTCACGTTGTTTCGGGATGTGTCCTTCTCACGTTAAACAACGTTGTCATCATCATCATCATAACCTACCTATTGGTTTTTAGCTTGACTAGGGGCAAGATCATGTTTAACCTCAGATTCTTGTGCATACTTTCTCACTTGCTTGTAGGCATCATTCATATGCATTTTTCATGGTCCTTATAGTGTATAATTCATAATAGAATCCACACTTCCCCATATCATCCATGAAAAAGACAAAAAAAAATCAAAACGTTCAAAAAGACAAAAAAATCAAATATCCACAAAAAGACAAAAAAACCAAACATTCAAAAATCTAAAAACATCATAAAACTTTAAAATCCAACAAAAATCATAAAACTTCAAAAATTAAAAAATTAAAACATGTCAAAACACAAAAACATTCAGATAACTTTCAAAAAATCCCAAAAATAGAGTCAAAGTCACTCATGTTAGTCTTTGTCATTGTCAAACTACGTTGCCTCTGTGACTGGACATATGCAAGGTCATCTGTTGATGTGCCCCTGAGGCATTAGTTCAATCCTTTAGGTTTTTTCAAATAAAATCATGATTTGGTCGTTTGTCATTGCAACAAAGTCAAGGGTCATGTCGAACTACGAGGTCTCTGTGCATTGCTACGTAGGCAAGGCCATCTGTTGATGAGCCCCTGAGGCCTCCTAAGTCAATCTTTTAGGGTTCGTCAGGACAATCAAAATAAATGGGACACTATCAACTCAGATGCAACATAATCATCTAAACTTCAAACACAAATCTTGAATCAACAAGACAAGCAAGCCAACAAGTCTCTAGCTTAAATCAGTCATTTGTCAAATCAATCAAACTAGTCAAATCAATCAAAACCAATGGTCTTATATAGGATGTGTCCTTCCCGAAACTAGACCTTGTCACTATCAAACTTTGTCATTTTCCTTATATAAGTAGTTACATGATCGAAACCATACTTGACATCTTATATGACATGTTTCTTCTCCTGAAACCAGGCCTTGTCAAAATAGTCCACCCATCACTCACTTCATCCCTTAATGCACTGGAAAACACTTATTGGAAAAATCTAAATGGTTGTTGATCTTCTTGGTCTATTTTGTCTTTGGATTTTCTTCAGTCATGTTACTAGCCACCTCAAGGATGTCCCATGAAGGATTTAGAGGAATAATGATGTCTCATGACTCATCTTTTATTTGAGTTTGCGGTTTGTCTTGACAAAAAGACTGGGGCAACATGACCCTTAGTATGAGTTCGGACATTCCTTGTCTGCGACTGTTTGTTTTATAGATGGATGACCTTGCACACCTTGGTCTATGTCATACCATGGTGTTTGTTGTTCATTTGTCACATTTTACCACCCAATGATGATTAAATGCAAAAGTCTTGCATAGCAAAATATATATTTGTAAATTATCTCAACTAGCACTATCTCAACATCCATGTCTTCCATGCTAACATCCATCTTTTCCATGCTAACATTCATCTTTTCAGCTCTAACATTTTTTCTATTCTACATCTGCATCATCCTTATCTATTTTCCTCTATCTTTTTGTCCTTCATCTTCTAGTCCTCCCATCCATTTCGAGAGCACACTCGTGTTCTTTAAACCCGCCTGTCCTCTTGAGGGGGCATACCTCTACCTCCTCATCATTCTTCCTTACACTAAGGCATATCTTTTTCTTTAACACAACATGATAAACTACATTGTATCAAAGAGGGGCAAATGTAGAGACTGCAAAATGTCCTAGGCTTGCTAACACCATTTTTTCCATTATCTAGGGTCATAATTCTGCTATTAATTAAATAATTCATAATTATTTAATTAATTCATTTAATTCTTTTCTCCATTATTCTTGATTAATTACTTCATTTAATTAAATAATTCGTAATTATTTAATTAATTCATTTAATTCTTTTCTCCATTACTCTTGATTAATTAATTATGATACTAATGTCCTCTTTCCTCTATAATTAAATAAACTTTATTTATTTAATTATTACCATTTTCTACTATAATTGAATAATTATGCTAATTATTTAATTATTCACTTTTAGCTTTTTTTGACACAAATTAATTAAATATTATTTAATTAATGACTTACCTTTTCGCTCACCTTTCTGAATTAAATTGTCATTTAATCAAAAAGATAACTTGATTTTTCCTTTTGTATTTAAATAATGTTTCCATTATTTGAAAATGCATTTTCCTCTTCGAACTAATTGATTTTGTCAAAAAATTGCTCAATTTCCTCATTCTCCTTCACTTTCAATCTTATCTTATCTCATCTCATTCATTTTTGGTTGTTGATTGAACTACAAATCAATTGATCCCATTTGTCCATTTTCCATTTGTCTCTCTATAAATACCACCATCATTTATCATTTTCGATCATCTAAGAAAATCTAGGATATATATGCTACCGTGTTGTTGAGAAAACTCTGATATTTTGCTAGGCATAGACAGACTTTTAATTGCACTTATAATTTGAGGGCATTAGTTACTTAGAAGTGAAATGGAGGAGGATAATAGAGGTGATCAATGGAAGCATGAAGACTTGGGTAACAACGTTTCAGTATTTTACATTTTATGCTTTCTTTTATGCTCTATTATTTGATTAGGATCTTTAGGATTTAAGTTTAATGATTTGCAATCTCTAATCCTGGTCTAATTTCTTGATCACACTCATATGCATTGGCCTATTCATCAAATGGATGTTAAAAGTGCATTTTTAAATGGTGATTTACGTGAAGAAATTTATATGTCTCAACCTTTGGGTTTCATTAAGGAAGGAAATGGATATCTTGTTTGCAAATTGAAGAAATCAATTGATGGTTTAAAACAATCTCCTAGAGAATGGTATTCAAAAATTAATGATTTTTTTTTCTATCTCAAGATTTTATTAGAAGTAAAAATGATCCAAATTTATATATTAAGCATAGTGAAAATGATATTGTGATTAATATTTTATATGTTGATTTAATTATCACTTCTAGTTCTAACAATTTGATTAGTGATGTTAAGTCTCAACTCAATCAACAATTTCAAATGATTGATTTAGGCATATTACATTTTTTTTTGGGTATGCAAATTTGGAAAACACCTAAAGATTATTTTTTTTCTCAACATAAATATGCTCAAAATCTCTTAGATAGATTTAAAATGAATGATGCAAACTATGTTTCTACTCCTTGTGAATTAGGAACTAAATTAATGGCTGATATGGAAACTCTTTTTGTTGATCCTACTTTGTATAGGCAATTAGTTGGTAGTTTGAATTATTTAACTCTTACTAGACCTAATATTTCTTATAGTGTTGGTTTAGTTTCTAGATTTTTGTCTAAACCACAACAAACTCATTTTAAAGTTGCAAAAATAATTTTAAGATATGTTAAAGGCACTCTTAATCTTGGTCTCTTTTATGATGCAAATTGTGATTTTTCTTTAAAATGTTATACTGATTTAGATTTAGGAGGTGATCCCAATGATAAGAGATCCACTTGTGGTTATTGTTTCTTTATTGGATCAGGTGCAATCTCATGGAATATTAAGAAACAACAATATACTTCTCTTTGTTCTACAAAAGATGAATATAAAGTTTGTACAAATGCATCCAAAGAATCATTATGGTTAAGAAGATTACTTGAAGAATTGGGTCTACCTCAAATGGATCCTACTCCTTTATATTATGATAATAAAAGTGCCATTGCTTTAGCCAAGAATCCAATTTTTCATGCAAGGACCAAACCCATTGCTCTTCAACATCACTTCATTAGAGAGCAAATTGAAGACAAGCAAATTTCTCTTTTGTATTGTAAAGGTGAAGATCGAGTGGTATATATTCTCACCAAAGCTCTTGGTAAAGATAAATTTCTCTTTCATTGTAAAAATCTAGGATTACAATCCATTGAAGGGTTTGATGTAAACTCCCCAAGTAAAGCTTAAGGGGGGATGTTAGAAGATTAATCTTACTTTAAAGGTTATTCTTTAATTGTAATTATTTATTAACTTGTAGGAATATTTCAAAGGAATCCCTACAAGTCTTTTTTCTTTTTTTCTACTCACACATGTGTGAGGATGACTCATTTTATTTTTAATTCCTTTATTAAGGAATATTTTTAGCCACCTCCTTAAGAGGTTCTTGACACATTACACACACATAGATGAATGGTGGTGTTCATTGAGTTGGGAGTTACATTCTAGTTCTAACTCCGCTTCTCACCTCTATTTATTGAGGTGCCTCTCCTCTCATTCTTCATTCAAGCAAGAAAGTTTAAGGCTTAAGTGCTCTCTCTCTCTCTCTCTTTGTAGATCATTCTTAGGCATTTTTCCTCCATTCATAATATTAGGGTTTTTTCTTGTTTTCTCCCCTTGTCAAATTCTTGTGTCTCCTCTGCATTTGGTGGTGTTTGGTTTGGCTTCTCTATTTCTTGGTAATATCTTTCCTTCAAACAATGTTCATTAGTTAGTACTTTCCATTTCTCATTTATTTTTCCTTTAAAAAAAAAAAAAAAAAGGGTTAAAGCCCTAAAAATTTGATTTTTTAAAGAAATTTGAACATGTAAATTATAACATGAAGAAATAATGGATCTTTTAAAAAAAAACTGAACTATAACCCTTTATTTGAGGGTTTCTAAAAAATTGCATAAATTTAAACTTGCATGCAAATTATATTGCTTTGAATTTGAAAATAAAAAATATTTTAAAATTTTTAGATAAAAAAACCTACACAAGAGTTAGAAAAATATTATCAGACAAGAAGCAAGATTAAAATTTTGGCTCTTCTCCTATCTAGAGTGCCTCCAATGGTGTGCCTTTAAAACTTGGTAAACCTTCAACAATGTAACTCACAAGATTAGTAATACCAAAGCTCTGATACCATGAAAGGAAAAATAAATGAGTAGTGGAAAGTACTAACTAATGAGCATTGTCTGAAGGAAAGAGATTACCAAGAAATAGATAATCCAAACCAAGCACCGCCAAATGCAAAGGAGACACAAAAAATTGATAAGGGGAAAAAACTAGAAAAAAACTCAATATTATGAATTGAGGAAAAATGCCTAAGAATGATACAAAGAGAGAGAGATAGAGAGAGAGAGCACTTAAACCTTAAGCTTGCTTACTTGAATGAAGAATGAGAGGAGAGGCACCTCAATAAATAGAGGTGAGAAGTGGAGTTAGAATTAGAATGTAACTCCCAACTCAATGAATTCCACCATCTATGTGTGTGCAATGTGTCAAGAACCTCTTAAGGAGGTGGCTACATATATTCCTTAATAAAGGAATTAAAAATATAATGAGTCATCCTCACACATGTGTGAGAAGACAAAAAAACAAAAGACTTATAGGGATTCCTTTGGAATATTTCTATAAGTTAATAAATAATTACAATTAAAGAATAACCTTTACCAAGTAAAGATTAATTTTCTAACAAGGAAAAGAACAAGAACACCATAATAAGATATTGAATCACAAACACAAACATTTTATAGACCTAGTGCTACAATAAATGATCAAACATTGAAATTACATAAAAAAAAATGATAAAAAAAATATTGGTTGTCAAACAAAACAAAAATTCCCCTTCCCAAAAGTTGGTAAAGGGACCTATTTTGTATAAAAATATTGAATGTTATCAATTATCAACTGTTAGATTGTGTTGTTGTTCAAGCATGCAACATGCAGTATTTGTTGCTAAAGTGTATAGATAGTGGTTATAGAACTCCACAAATAGTGATTTTTTAAGTACAAAAATAGTGTTTATTGAAGTACATATATGAAGATGTGACCTTTTACATTAGGGATAATGTGTGAGTTAGAATGTTTCACATGGGATCAACATACTGAAAAATCCTTCATTGAGAAGCAACACAAGTGTCAAGAGAGTAATTATCTCATTGCTCAACTTGATAGTATGCTAGAGATTCAAAGTTTTTCATTGAAATACATAAGGAAGAGATTCCTTGTGTGGATCAACAAGCAAGCTTGGCATATTTTGCATCATCTTGTGAGCTAGAAACTTTCTCTTTTTGTTTCACTTCATGCCATGAGGAGGTTAGCAGTTATGATGGTACCTTACCCTTGTGTGAGGAGAGTTCATTTACCTCTACAAGTAGTTTTCTCCTTGATGTTGACCTATTTTTAGAAAATTTAACCCCTGTTGTTGTATGTTTACCTAAGACACCATTGTCAAATTAATTTGGCATTTGCATTAATATGAATGCCCTACAATAAAAAATCTGCTTATACGCAGATGTTTTCAATGGTTGCAATTGGGTGGATGATGCAACTATGGTCTGAGGGAGATCAACTCCTTCAAAAGGTTTATCTTTGATAGAGGTAGATTTTTGTAGTTTTCATTTTGTAAAATTTGATGTGCATATTAGCTTAGATGGCACTTTTCCAAGAAGTGTTGCTACACACTCTACATTCTCCTTAAGGGAATGTATGATCTAGGTGTTTTATTTTTCCTCTAAGTGCAGGCTTGCACACGTTGTTTTGTCATTTTATTTATTATATTTTTTTTTCAGAGGTAATCTAGTTGTTGCAAGTCCCCCCTTATGAATTTGTTCCCAATGGACTGATAAGGCTCTTGGATTCCATGATTAATAGGAAATCATCTCGTAGAAATCACCAAAATGTTACCACTCTGTGCCTCCCCTTTATTTCCCATTAGTTATAACTGATCTAAGAAATATTAATGGGTTCATCATGCTCAATAGTGTCTTTGGTAGTTGTATTATCCCTTTGCCAAGCTTCAACCAATACCATTTTAAAAATATCAAAATAGATGGCTAATTGGTAGCACCTTTCCAAAATTTTGGCTCTCTACTTGTTCCAAGCCTCAAAAAGCTGCAAAATAATGTCATGTTTGTAAGGGTGCAAGAAAAAATGCATTAGATTTGTGCAAAAACCCTAAACCCTAAGGTCATGTGTGCACTTTATTTATATTCCTTCATTGGCTTGTTCGACTATTCACCTAGACTTAATTCATTTCTCAAGCCCCCCTGCTTATTTTTTAACCAGGTCCACTTGCCTAAGTACCAATTAAGGTCGCTCCCTTTTATATTTCGTTAAACAATCACTTAAATTTTGGTCTCGTATGGGCCCCATCTAACGTATGGCATTATTTCGCAAACTATGTTCATTTTTTAGGTGCCTTTGATTTTGCTATCATCTCCCTGTGAACATGCAAAACCATGACACATATCTTGTCACTGTTGACTTGTATGGGTCCTCTGCTCATTAAATGATAAATCTTTCTCCTTTTTCTCTTTGCAGCTAATGACTTGCTCTCTAGGTTCCCAATCCTTTAATTTAGTCTGTGAAGTTTCTCGGACCATGTGTTATCAACCCCTAAGCCTAGCTTACCAACCTAACAGGTTCCTCGCACATGTAAAATTAAATAACTTAAGTATTTCATGCATATTACCTAACCATGAGCCTCATTCTTCAACATGTGGAAGATTTCTATTGGTCTACACACTTTCACAAGCTCTTAGTTGTGAAAGGAAGTGATAGTTGTGGACTTCCAGAAAGGGCGAAATTTGGTGGCATTTTATTTGGTTTCACATGTCCATGGATCTAACAAGGTAGGCCCCATTTCAAGTTGCAAAATCACAAAAATATAACATGTGGCCCTATCTTCTATTGGTTTCACACATCTACGAGTATGATGAGGTGGGCCTTGAAATGTGGGGAAAATAGGTGGGTGTTTTTTGGGTCCCCCAATTGAATAACAAAAGGGGGGGATATGATGGACCTATTTTCCTTATTTCATTAGGAAATGAGATCCATACAAAGAATTGACTTACAACCCTTAGGTGAGTCAACTCAATGAGTGAATCTTCATATTTCCTTATGATTGAAGGATGGGGATCAGGTTCACCAGGCCCTTTTGGGAGAAAGATTAAAAATAGAAAACTAACCCAATTATGCCAAATTAAACTTGAAACATCAATATTAAACTCAAAATAAGCAAAACCAAAAATTAAATTGTAGATCTGAGAAGGGCAGAACTGTGTTTACTAGTCACCAAAAATGAGTTTCTAAAGGTTGACTGGGACTCATTCGCCCTAGGGTGAATGGGTCCTGTGTTAGGGTTTTTTTGCAGCTTTTGGGAGCCTCCACTACATATCTAAAGCTTACAATTTATCCAGGTGGTAGTGTCAGAATGTTGGAAATAACTTTTGTAGGTGAGTTTCTATGAGATTACAACAATTTTTACTTTTGCAACTTTGTCAACTTTTCCAAATTTGATCTTTAAGAGATCTTAAAGCTTTCGTCCACCTAGATCTACAAACACAACATAAGAGGGAAAAATTGTTTGTTTTTGGTGAATGGGGGTTTGCCTTGGTTAAACCTTGTTTTGGTAATCAAACCTTGAAATGAATAAAAATATGAAAGAGGGAATGAAAAATGAACAAAGCTATGTTACCACTCAACAAACCCTTAGATAAGTCCTTGAATGAAATTTCGCAATTTGCATGAAATGGCTTCAATGGATGTGGATCTTGAAATTTGGATCTTGCTTGAAATAATGCTTTCAATGCTTGATTTGATCATGAAACCTACATCACAATGTTAGCTCCAAAAAATGCATGATGCAAGAAGACTTTGATATGATGATTGGATCTTGATTGTTGTAATAAAACTCTAATAAATTTGCTTTGAATGCCTGCAATTGTTCTCGAAGTGCTCCCTTAGATCTTGAAAAATGCTCATAAAAATTCTAGGTGAAACATAGTGAAATAACCTTGTATTTATAGGTATGTATCCTCAATTTCCTGAAATTTAAATATCACAAGCCAACATTGAATTATGGATTTGAAAACATTAAAATACCACCAAAAAAATAATTTAAATTTAGGTCCTAAGGTCTAGGGAGGACCCATTCGCCCATGGGTGAATGGGTCCCAGGTCCATAAACCTAGGACACACATTTCTCCATGTAAAGTGTTATGTTTAGGTATTAATGAATGTTGGGTTTCCCCTTCAGAAAATGCCTCAACTATCCAACGCGATGTGGAACACGCCTCAACTATTTTTCCAAAAACATTCACAAATGAAACTCGTTGTCCACTATGCAAACAACACGCACACTCACACAGGCTAATGGAAATCCGGCTATCCACTAGGTTGTTGGAAATAGGTTGCCATTCAATTGCAAATCCTAAACATTAATTATTTCATGTATCTCCTAGATTCTTGGAATGTGTTCAATAACACTAAGATTAGGATGAGATTAATATTTGATGAAATAATCATGATTATTGACATTTGTAATTAATTCTAAGTGTAAGAAGCATGTGAGGGTGTCCATAGTGAGTTCCTAAATAATAGGGACACATGGGACACTCACATGGTAAGGTGAAACTCACCTTGTGTCCAGTTAACTATATGAAGTAACAGTTAACACTTTTGAATGCATGAAAAGATCCTAGGAGTTAGGATTTGATGTTTGCATGCTTGAAGTCCAGTTAAGTTAAGTTCATATCAGTTCAGTTCAGTTTAGTTCAGTTTAGAATCAGTTTAGTTCAGTTCAGTTCAGTTCAGTTCAGTTATCTTCAGTTCATTTATCTTTAGTTGCATGCATGTTGGTTATTTTGAGTTGCATGTAGTTAGCTTCAGTTAACTTGTAATGCATGGCTAATAACATTGAGTTGTATGACAAATAACAGGGACTACCTCCAGTTAACAAGGGATGACCATTCTTTGGGAATGGGTTGAGTAAATGTTTCAGTTAACTATAAAGCACTTGGAGCCAACTTGGGCACCCAAGATGCTTTATTGGATTTACCTCTCATGCATGATAAGATATTTTTGAAGGCTCAGTTAAGTAGCTTTACTTAAGGGCGCCAACTTTGAGGAAGAGCTTTGGAATTATCACCGAAGTGAAGGAGAAGTTGTAGCTTCAGTTTGGGATGCCCAAATGCATGAAGCACATGTTGTAAGCTTTAGTCTTCATTGAATAACTCAACTTGAAGGAATATGGTGCACCTTTTCAAGGGCTTGAGCTTGTGCATTGTAATTATCACCATTTGGAGATTACAAGGTTGCATATTGTCTCTATATCTCATTCAAGTTGAATAGAGTTTTTATAATAGTTATTCCAGGTGTGAAGAAGATTGGTAAAGAAAGAAGAAGCATTCTCAAGCAAGAATTGGAGCTATTGTAATTCATAGTTTGAATAATAGAATAATTCTTGGTGGAGTTTTTTCCCGAAAGGGTTTCTCCACGATACATCTTGTGTGATCTTTCTAATATCCTGTCTAGTTCTTCTATCAACTTCTCTCTACATTCTACAACAGTAAAATGGATTAATCAAGATAATCATCCACAAAGAATATATGTAACAAAGAAAAGACTTACTTTGTTACATCCCTAACCTTAACTATGTTTTACTTTTTACTTTTGAAGTAAATAGTAGATTCTTATGCATGACTCAATGATTTGATGTTAGGAAAATCAATGTTTTCATGAGTTAGGTTTATTTGACTAAGTTGACATGTGTTTAAAAGTAGTCAAGAGGTGACGATTTCATAAGGATTATGAAATGATTAATGATACACTCATATTGTGTTGTTGATGGTAAGTTGCATTCAGGAAACAGGGTTTCGCCCTTCGTGAAAGGAAGGGAGAGCATCATCGGAGAGAAGGGTATAGATATAAGGTAAAGAACAAGTTGTCACCATCTTAGGTCTAGTATTGGTGCAAATTGGTGAACCTAGTTGAGTCGGGTAAGTGATACTCAACCCTTTTTGGTCTAAGCTAATTTCTCGACTCAACAAGTTGTTGATGTCGTTTAAAATATATTTGAAGATGTTGGACGTCAACCTAGTTGTTTTGGGGATAGTGACGTCGTCATGGTTGAACTTTAGTTGTTTTGCAATTGAGACAGTTGCTTTATGGCGAATATGTCGCTTCTCAAGTCGTAACGAGTTTATGTTGTGACCTCATTTGCTTAATTGGGTGCTCATGATTGTCTATATTCTTGATAATAGTTTAAAATTGGCTTAATAAGTCGGGGAACTAATATGATAGTCCGATTCCTCGCAAAAGGAAGTCATTATTATGATCATCATTGAATTCGTTCATTTTGATGAATATGCTAGTAAGACGATGTAACGACCTATATTGTCAACCTTTCCCATGATGTTAATATTTCTTAAATTATTAATATTTTAAAATATATGTTAAAATTGGCAATGGCTACATAAGCCGAGAGTTAAACGTTATGACCCAACTTTTATTTAAAGAAGAGAAAATTTCTTTGAAGAAATTGTTCAACTCTTGAATCTTTGGTAATGGCTTTTGCTTCAATTCTTTTGGGGGCCATATTAGACTGCACTTATCCTTATCCGATGATGGCGCGAGTATATTATGGAAAGATTATTGGTTCCACGTGGTGGAAACCTCCTTCCCATGCGGGAGATAATTATTACCTTGAAGACTAATTAAGCATTATTGAAATCGAGTTCTCTTGGAGGCGTTAGACCTTGCGAGTAAGTGTAATCATTTTCATAATTGTTTTAATAACCAACTCCTGCAATGACAAGGTCGATGGAGTTACTGGATGTTTTGGTGTCTAGCTAAGTACCGAAGAATTGAATTCTTCACAACTAACTTTTGCAACTATCTTGTAACTGCCCATTATTTTTGTGCCAAGTAGCAGACCCACGTTGTCATGTAGGTTGAAGGTAAAATTTTAGACCATGTTGATAGGAACGAGGGTGATGGTTGGAACGGATTAACTAATCCTTGGCAACCGATTCTTGGGGGCTTTTGGAACTAATTCGGGAGGGAAAGAAAAGAGGGGGGATGGACTCGTTACTGGGGAGTCTCCCGACCCCAGACTACCAAAGAAGAAAAGATAGTTTCCTTTTGAAAAGAAAAACTCTCTTTAATTATGTGGATGGACAGGAGTCTATTTGTCAGCGTATGGGATGAAAAGAGTAGGAGAATAGTCTTGGAGGAACGTTGTGTGAGCAGGTGGCGAACACTGTGATCTCCTCTCTCGAGTTGCAGCGAACTAGAGCTAGTGAGGACGACTAGAGCAATGGGTGTTCGAGCTCTATGGCCTACTTTTGTAACCCTCTACATTGCAAGACCTCGGTCATGGAATGGGGATTACTCTCACTCTCAAAAGACGGTGCTCAGGTAATGTAAGAATGATATTCTTATTTACACTATGGAGTATGATTCTCTTAATAATGAACTTCCTCGTCATCTGTATATATCGCTGAGAACCTTTGTTGTTTAACCGTTTAGTGGTACATTTTACCTACTATATACTTTGGTTATAGCTCGAAGCTGTGGAGGCCAAGCTGGCAACCTTTGAAGAGATATTATTTTGTTTGGAGGCTCAAAGCATTATAGCTGAGTCGTATTACAATGGTTGTTTCCATACGCTTATGCTCGAGGCCAATGGCCGAGCTACATTATAACGTAATTTTATCTATGTTAATGCTTAAGGCCAACGACCGAGTGGTAGAGTAATGTATTCTTGACTGTGTCTAACTTGAGGTCAATGGTCAAGTTATATTAAATCAAATTCTTATCCTGTCATCACTCCTGGCTAAGGAGGTTGAGCGGTGTTATATTGTAGGCTTCATGGTATCACTCCTCAAGGCCATGGAGGCCGAGTGGTTCTGTGTGTATTTCCCTTTCTGCCTTTTGTGTGTGTCCTTGGCTCATGGCCATGAAAACCGAGCGTAAAACATTGAAACTCATACTATGTTCTAGCTCAAGGCCTTCACAACCGAGCCCATGTGTAATCTTTAGTGTTTTTCTTTCAACTATGACATGGTCTGCATTGAATGACAACGGTCATTATGACTGTGTTGATGGTCGACGCGCCTTAAACCCCAAACTGTGCTTAAAGTACTCAAACCAGATGAGGGTTCAACTTATATAAAGGGGGTATGTGATGCAATAAGGGTATTTAGAATACCATCACCATGCTTGTTACCTTGGCTAGGAATGTGGTATGATCATTTCAGAGCATAGTTATTATTTCAAGTCTGGATTAGTATATATTTTCTTCTGAATGAGAATTCTAAGATAGTACTTAACACTAGAAGCTCACACGGGTAAGTCTGAGTTGTCAGCCATTATTAACTAATCTTTAGTCTAAGGCATGGTATGCCTAGTAAGTCAAGATTTGACTCTTACTTCAAGGTTGATAAAACCGAACTTGTGAACCATAAAAGACCTTGGGTGGTGATTATGGTCATTTTTGTAATAAGTTAAAAGTGGAATTGGGTGACAAGGAGTCACAATTTCCTAATCCTATAGTAACCCAGTGATTGAAACAAAATCAAAATTGGGCATCACTGGAATGATTTACCTCAAGGTGAGATAGAAGGAGAGAGTCGTAACTTAATTCAATATGATGGTGGTAAACTATAGTGATTGATAAATTTTTAAGTAATAAAGGAAGTTATATATGAGTTCATAACTTAACCTATGTAGAAAGTTAGTAGACTCAAATGACCAAGGGGTCGAAAATAGATTATTATCTTTTATAAGTAAAACCTTCTTAAGGCTTGGAAGATTAACTTAGATCAAGATCATTGATATGAAATATTAGTATCCTCTTGATATTATATTGGTGAGGGTAAACCTTGAAAATTATGTTTGTTCATGTATGTATAGTGTGAACTCAAACAATGCCAAGTGGTCTAGGAAAGACTAAAAGCATTTGGTTCTTATGATTAGTTATACTTATGTTATTACCTTTGGAGAATCAAGGATGTTGATATTTCCATGCGTTGGGTTAGAGAAGCTAAACTCTAGTATTGAAACAAGGAGGATATAGAACATCTATAACTCTTATGTCAGATATGAAATTGAACTTATATATTGATTGATAGTGAAAGGTCGAAGAAAACCATAGATCAAGACAAGAAGTCTTTATTATACCTTAAGAGATTCTACGATAATGTCGAAACTCATTTTAACGCATCAAGATGTCGGGTATTGAATCTTGAGAGTAAAATGACAGGAAGTCATAAACCCTAGATATTGCAAGGATGCAATAAGGGACTCTTAAAAGGGTTGAAATACCTAAATCATTACATTGAATGAATATCCTAGATTAAGGATTAGTTCTAAGTCAGATTGGCTAGAATGGATTTTCTTTAATGACTAGTTGAGTCTAGAGAACCAAATAAAGTAAGAAAAACTATAGGATGAGATAGTTTCTAAGACGAGTCAGAGGTGTGTGTCTAGATGGAACGACCAATCAGAATGATCATACTTAGCTAGAAGGGATCTAGAGTTGTATGGTCGATTGAGTTTTGTAGTACACAGCACTAGGACTCAGATGGTGAAACTTGGCAGTTCCTTATATCTATACTCTTCGAGAAGGGCCGGGTTACTTCCAGTTTGGAAGTGCGCGGGGGACCACTTGAGTCTGTGGTTGGAGGAAAAGCACTCGGATGATGCTCTCCCTCTGTAGCAGTAGACTCTCTGAGGCTTGTGAAGATAGAGATCGACATTCCAGATGCAGTGAACTCCATGTTCTGGCTTGTGATAGAAAAACCTATGAGGTAAAACTATTCTTTATGCCAAATATATTTTATATGATATAAATGAATTTTGTAAGGAATTAGCTTGATTCTAGTTATGAATACATGTGAATTCAAGTTTGAATTTATCTGGAAAAGTTGTACTTTATTCTTGTGCTTATGCAAATGTTTTCACTTTAAAAAAAAAAATTCTCTCTCATGTTTACTAATTTTATTTACCTTCTAGTAAATTCTTGAGTTTACTTGTGTATTAAGAGATGGAATGTTACATAATTTAGATCAGCAATATTAAAGTTTTACAGAGTATTGTCGAGAAAACACCTCATTTTTCAACATTTGGTATCGAGTGGGTGGGTAGAGTATTGGGACACCTTTCTCTTAAAGTTTGAAGGATTTATTGGCTTAGTGGGAGCTTTTATTATTCTAGTAATTTGCTGATTTTGGAATTAAGTTTTTGTTACAATGAATTCAAGGTTAGATATTGAAAGGTTCAATGGTTCTAACTATGAAATGTGGAAATTAAAAATGGAAGATCTTCTTGAAGAAAGAGATCAATGGTTAGCGGTTAATAATGAGACAAAGACACCTACAACTATTTCAGATGAAGATTGGGCTAAGTTAGATAAAAAGGCAAGAGGAACAATTAGATTGTGTCTTGTCGATGTTGTTCTTTTAAATGTTTCAGTGGAAACCAGTGCATATAAATTATGGAAAAGAATAGGAGACATTTATCAAAGAAAGAGTCTAACAAATAAGTTGTATCTGAAAAGGTAATTATATTCATTGAAAATGAAAGATGGTGATTCAGTAGAACAACATTTAAATGCTTTCAATTTAATTCTCAGTCAGTTAGCATCCATAGATGTAAAGCTTGAGGATGAGGATAAGTGCATTTTATTGCTTTGCTCTTTACCAGATTCTTGGGAAAACCTAATAGTTGCAATTAGTGGTAATGGTGTAGATCCAAAGATGGACAAGATTATTCCTACTCTCCTATCAGAGGAGATGAGGAGGAAATCTAAAACTGGCTCCCAAGATGCCTTGTTTGTAAGAGGTAGGCCTAAAGAGAAGGAATCTAAAGTAGACAAGAAAGGAAAGGGTAAGTCTAAAGGACGGTCAAAAACCCCTGGTAAGAGTAAGGTAAAGTGATGGAATTGCGGAAAACCTGAACATATTAAAAGGGATTGTAAGAGCAAGAAGAAGAGTATTGATGCTTCTACAGAAAAATCCGATGACAGTAATGATGCATTAGTCATTTCTTCTAATACTGTTGTTGATAACTCTTGGCTTCTTGATTCAGGTTGCTCCTATCATATGACTCCTAGAAGGGAGTGGTTCTCTAAATATACTGCATATGATGGAGGATATGTCTTCTTTGGAGACAATAGCACAACAAAAGTTGTTGGCAAAGGAGAGGTAAAATTGTGTTTCAGTGATGGTAGTGTTAATACACTTAATGATGTTTTACATATTCCAGGACTTGCTAGGAATCTACTTTCTGTCTCTAAGTTTAATGATTCTGGAATGCATGTGACATTTGACAAAGGTGGTTGCAGATTGGTGAAAGGGAATATGGTGGTTGCTAAAGGATCTTAGATTGGGACTTTGTTTAAGTTGAATACCTCCAATGTAAATATTTTATCAAATGTAACTGAAGCTGAAAATACATGTATGCTATGGCACCATAGATTGGGCCATATAGGTGAAAAATGTCTTAGGACCATTCTTAATAAAAAATTGGTTGACGGTATTCCTAATTATAATATTGGAAAAAATGACTTTTGTGAGCACTGTGTGTTTGGAAAGCAATCTAGATCTAAATTTCCTAGTGGTACAAATAGAGCTAAAAGATTATTAGAGATTATTCACTCAGATGTAATGGGTCCTGTGGATATTGACTCTATTGGAAAATCTAGATACTATGTCACATTTATTGATGATGTCTCAAGATACACTTGGATGTATTTTATGCATAACAAATCTGATGTGTTTAATAAGTTTAAGGAATTTAAGGCTTTGGTTGAAAACAATCAGATTATAAGATAAAAGTGTTGAGATCAGATAATGGTGGTGAGTATTGTTCTAAGGAATTTGATGATTATTGTAAGCATGCAGGAATAGTGAGACAAAAAACTACTCCATATACACCTCAACAAAATGGAGTAGCAGAAAGGATGAACCGAACCTTAATGGAAAGATCTAGGAGTATGTTAAGTAGTGCTAAGCTTGAACGGTCCTTATGGGCTGAAGCGGTATGTACTTCTTGTTATTTAATCAATAGATCCCCTAGTTCATCTATTGAAGATAAAACTCCTTATGAGATGTGGTTAGGTAAGAAACCTAGTGTTGCACATTTAAGGATCTTTGGTTGTGAGGCTTTTGTTCACGTGCCTCAAGAAAAGTGATCTAAATTGGATCCTAAAGCACAAAAATGCATATTCATAGGTTATGGTGAAAATGTAAAAGGTTACAAGCTTTGGAATCCACTAACAAGAAAAGTTTCTTTATCTAGAGATGTTATTTTCAGGGAATTTAGAGCTTATTCAGGAGAAGAACAACCAAAGGAGAAGGATACTTCTCGAACAGTGCATTTTGAGACAAATACTGAGAAGCAACAAGATGCACATGTTGAAGAACAAGTGGATGAATCTCAAGAAGAGAGTTCAGAGAGTTCTTCTGAAATAGAGGCTCAAGATGAGCATATTGAGGAACCAGAAGAAACTCCTTTAAGGAGATCCGCAAGACAACGAAATCCCGTTGATAGGTATAGCCCACCTAATTTCATTGTATTTTTGCTTTAATGAGTACTAATGATGAACCCAGTTCTTACAGGGAAGCTTTGTCCTCAAACGAGAATAAGCTTTGGTCACAAGCTATGCATGAGGAAATGGAATCCTTGGATACTTGTGACACATGGGATCTTGAGAGTTTTCCCAAAGATAGAAAGGCCATTGGTTGTAAATGGATCTTTAAAAAGAAGATTGGTGCAGATGGTAATCTAAAAAGGTACAAGGCTAGATTAGTAGACAAGGGCTACTCCCAGAGAGAGGGAGTTGACTTTAATGAAATATTCTCTCTTGTTGCTAAATTAACTTCTATTAGATTCTTCTTATCTATTGTTGCTGCTTATGACTTTGAAATTGAGCAAATGGATGTGAAAATTGCTTTTTTGCATAGGAATCTTGATGAGGAGATTTATATGAAGCAACCTGAAGGTTTTGTTGTAAAAGGAAAAGAAGAATTGGTTTACAGGTTAAAAAGATCTTTATATGGATTGAAACAGTCACCTAGAATGTGGTACCAGAAGTTTGATGCTTTTGCATTAAAAATTGGTTTTGTTAGGAGTGAGGAAGATCATTGTGTTTATATAAAAATTATTGATGACCAACTTTTAATTATTATGTTGATGACATGTTGTTTATTGGTAACAACAAGGTAATGATCAGCGAATTGAAAGCACAACTCTCGAGCACATTTGAGATGAAAGATCTAGGGGCTGCAAAATATATCCTCGGTATGGAGATTAGTAGAGATAGAGGTAATAGAAAGCTTTTCTTAAGTCAGAGTAATTATGTTGATACTATTTTGAAAAGATTTAACATGCAGGACAGTAAACCGGTTAATATTCCTTTACCAGTTGGCATGAAGTTAAGTTTAGATATGAGTCCTAAATCTGATTTTGATTTTGAGGAAATGTCTGAAATTCTGTATGCTAGTGCAATTGGTAGTTTAATGTATGCAATGGTTTGTATGAGACCAGATATAGCACAAGCAGTGGGAGTTCTTAGTAGGTTTATGTCTAACCCTGGTAAAGAACATTGGACTTATGTTAAGACGGTATTTAGATATTTACGAGGGACTTCAGATTACTGTTTAGTTTATCATGGTTCAAATAATATTGATATTATGAATAGATCATTGGACATACATGGGTTTGTTGATTCAGATTGGGCAGGAGATATGGACAGTTGGAGGTCGACAAGTGGTTATGTGTACACTTTGTTTGGAGCTGCGGTTAGTTGGATGAGTAAGAGGCAGCCCACGGTTGCTTTGTCCACCACAGAAGCAAAGTACATGGCTGCCACACATGCCAAGAGGCAGTTTGGTTACAGAGGCTTGGGTCAGGTATTGGTTTTAATTGCAAGCAAGTTAGGCTTGAATGTGATAGTCAGAGTGCTATTTGTTTAGCCAAAAATCCTATGTATCATGCTCGTACTAAACATGTAGATGTTCAGTATCACTTTGTGCGAGAAATGGTTGAGAGTAGGAAAGTATTAATTGAAAAAGTTGACACTTTAATTAATGTTACAGATTATCTTACGAAGCCAGTTCCTACAGATAAGTTCTCATGGTGCAGGAAGGCCATTGGCCTTGAGTCCTATACTTGATTTAAATTTATTATTCCTTGTTTAGAATAATTGCAATGTATAATGTCAAGTGGGAGAATGTTGGAAATAGGTTGCCATTCAATTGCAAATCCTAAACATTAATTATTTCATGTATCTCCTAGATTCTTGGAATGTGTTCAATAACACTAAGATTAGGATGAGATTAATATTTGATGAAATAATCATGATTATTGACATTTGTAATTAATTCTAAATGTAATAAGCATGTGAGGGTGTCCATAGTGAGTTCCTAAATAATAGGGACACATGGGACACTCACATGGTAAGGTGAAACTCACCTTGTGTCCAGTTAACTATACGAGTAACAGTTAACACTTTTTGCATGAAAAGATCCTAGGAGTTAGGATTTGATGTTTGCATGCTTGAAGTTTAGTTAAGTTAAGTTCAGATCAATTCAATTTAGTGCAGTTCGAATTATTTAGTTTAGTTCACCAGTTAGTTATCTTCAGTGCATAAGTGCATGTTGCATGCATGTTGGTTATTTTGAGTTGCATGTAGTTAGCTTCAGTTAACTTGTAATGCATGGCTAATAACATTGAGTTGTATGACAGATAACAGGGACTACCTCCAGTTAACAAGGGATGACCATTCTTTGGGAATGGTGTTGAGTAAATGTTTCGGTTAACTATAAAGCACTTGGAGCCAACTTGGGCGCCCAAGATGCTTTATTGGATTTACCTCTCATGCATGATAAGATATTTCTGAAGGCTCAGTTAAGTAGCTTTACTTAAGGGCACCAACTTTGAGGAAGAGCTTTGGAATTATCACTGAAGTGAAGGAGAAGTTGTAGCTTCAGTTTGGGATGCCCAAATGCATGAATCACATGTTGTAAGCTTTAGTCTTCATTGAATAACTCAACTTGAAGGAATATGGCGCACCTTTTCAAGGGCTTGAGCTTGTGCATTGTAATTATCACCATTTGGAGATTACAAGGTTGCATATTGTCTCTATATCTCATTCAAGTTGAATAGAGTTTTTATAATAGTTATTGCAGGTGTGAAGAAGATTGGTAAAGAAAGAAGAAGCATTCTCAAGCAAGAATTGGAGCTATTGTAATTCAGAGTTTGAATAATAGAATAATTCTTGGTGGAGTTTTTTCCCGAAGGGTTTCTCCATGGTACATCTTGTGTGATCTTTCTAATATCCTGTCTAGTTCTTCTATCAACTTCTCTCTACATTCTACAACAGTAAAATGGATTAATCAAGATAATCATCCACAAAGAATATATGTAACAAAGAAAAGACTTACTTCGATCAGCAATATTAAAGTTTTACAGAGTATTAAGCTAAGAAAACACCTCATTTTTCAACTTAGGTGAGCCCCCAAGGGTGGAAAATGAGAGAATCTTATTAGGCTACCATACCATATCGAAGCTATCCCTCCTATAACTTCAATAAGGCACCACAAAAAAAATATAAAAGGGGTGGCAAATGAGAGAATCATATTAGGCTCCCATACCACAAAACAAACATAAAATTCAAGCTTCATAAGGCCTAACAAGTTGTGTTATGCTAAGAACCTATGAACAAACAAGGCAAGGCTCCACAGGCAAGCAAAGTGTGTCATGCTTGTGGCCATAAAAAAGGGGTTCAAGCTTCACAAGGTTAGCAAGCTGTGTTATGCTAAACATCTATGAACAAAATGAAAAAATAAGACATGTTCAAAGGAATTTTGCTTAGTTCATGTAAGGTCTCCTCTTACAGAACATCGTGCCTAATGTCTCCAAGAGAGGACAAGTCAAGGATAAAAGATTCACAACTTAGGGAATGCAACATGTAGCATCACCACTAAGAGGAAAGTCATATTCCAAGAAAGGTCACACTCTTGGAGGACACCAAACCCAATGACACCACCAAGAAAAAGACACATCGAATGAAGTAAGAAGATCACACAATGAAACATAAGGAATATCAAAAAATTTAAAAATAATAAATTTTCCAATGTATGCCCCCACTTTAAAGAAATTGCTAAACACCATGTTGTGAGCAATTACTTTAAAGTAGCAAATGATCAATGCTAACAATAAAGAAGACATGAGAGCTTATTCGGAAATCCCTATGCCAAGCCACATGTTTCCAAATGAAGCTACATCATGAAAAAGAGGGGTTGCCCCCAAAATAAAATCCCAAACACATAAGGGATATATGGATTTGGAGTCAGTATGTCTTTGCTACAATGATATTATAGAGCTCAGAAATGCCATCATTCCCCAAATACTCATAGAGTAGGAAGAATGACAAATAGAGAGCGAAAACAATTTTTTTTTTTTGGGTCAACATGGAAGAGACCTAAATGTCTCAATGCCTTGCATCATCCCCAAAAGGAAAACACAAGACAAAGAAAAGATAAAGGTTTATGACATATAGAAGAATGAAAGTACAAATAGATGAATGCACATGAAGAGATACATCAAACAAAACAGTATGGGGGATCGCATTACGCACATGCAATCACACAAAGAACATGAAAAAGAACAACAAAGACAAGACTATCAAGGCACATGCGAGTCAACCTATAGCAGGTCATTTGCATCCCAATCTTGTTCAATTATATGTAAAAGGTGAACAACTAGCCAAAGGGACAACATCAAGTGCCAAACTAGGACAAGGCTATCTAACCCCTTGCCCCCACTAGGTGCAAGACAAGGATGAGTTGAGATGAGTGGTGAGAATGAGCTCCTTGCAATAAAGAAAATGATTTAGAATGAATGTAAAACATGCAATAGTGAGTATGATATGATCCTACAACTATTGCATGGCAAGGAGAAAATTTCATGCATTTTCTATCCAATTATTTTATCATAAGAATCAACATCATTAGGATAAAAATCACTTAATATTACCTTTAATGCATGAAACTCATCAGTAAGATGCTCAAGAGTTCTATGGTATGCACAATAATTCATGTTCTTAGGCTTGTTGCTTCTACTAGGAGGTGGAAATTTAATCCATCCTTGATGGAGAGGGTGTTACATTAGTTCAATTTTTGTTTTAGTGTGAAAAATGGCAATTTTTTTACTTTACGCTTGGAGTTCTTACTTGGTTGAGCAAATTGTCAAGGGAGATTTTGAGGAGGAGTACCTAAGATGATCCTATCATCCTTGTGATTAATTACTTGGTCGTTATGAAGGATGACATTTCTATCCTTAGAAGATGTGGAGGGATAAGGATCTTGATATCCTAGTCCTTTGGTTTCTTCAAGTGGGATTTGTTCTAAAATTTTTTGGATTTCATGCTCATTAGTTATGTCACATCCTTGCTTAGTTAAGATCGTAAATCCTTTTCCATAAGTCTCTTCTAGGTTGATGGGTGTGTTGGTCACTTTATTAACATAATATAGTTGAGTATTCACTTGGTTAGGTTTACTCATTGGTGGAGATTTAGGTTTGGTTTTTGATTCAATCTTAGGATGTAAAAGTCTAAACATCTCAAGTTGTGGGATAGTAATAGGTGTTGGTTGTTTCATGGAAGGGTAAAAGGATGCATTGTCCTCAAGATTGTTAAGGCAATCATTTATGAATTCATGCATGTTGTTATCATCTTCTCCTATGATGTCAACTTCATGAGGACATTCATTAGGAGTTGATCGAGCATGATTAGGTTCTATTGCATTAGGATCATTACGAAAAAATAACTTGAAACATCAACCAAAGATGCTAAAGACTTCCATATATTACTAATACACATGCCCATTGTTTGAAATATAAGGGTAGTTTCAGATTTTTAGTTTTAAACAAGATAATTTTCTGATTATGCTATGTAAAAACTTGAAAATGATGTCTTTTAGATGCAATTTTGAATTCACACAATGCACTGAATTTATCCAATGAAGCTTAATATAACCAATTTTAAATAACAAAAATTCTATAAACTATAACATCAAATTGAAAACAACAAAACATAATATAGAAACAAAGATTTTGATGCCCATAAATGCAGGAAAAAGTCCTAATCAGGGACTCATTTTCCCTTAGGCAAATGGGTCCTAGTTGAGGGTTTTGAAAAATGAATTTACAGATTTCTGAGTTGATTCTTATGGTTCCAGATTTTGGACTGAGACAGGTGGTTATAATTTTAAATTTTTGTAAATTTAAGTCTAAATGCAAATGTGAAATAATGCTAAATGACAAACTAGGAGACCTAATTTGATATACAATTTTGATTCAATTTTCAAATGTAAATGGATGATGATGCAATGCTATGTAAACACTATGTAAAATGACCGGTTTTTTTGAATTTTCTAGATTTTAAAGAATACAAAAATGCAATCCTATAACCCTAAATGAGATTCAATTCAATGCAATGCAAATGAATGCAAATCCTAGATCTAGGGTTGAAATGGACTCCAAAATTAGAAAGATCTAATGCTCAAATGTTAGGTTCACCAAAATGAAATGAAGGGAAATAGGTGGGTGTTCAGTGGGTCTCCAAATTGAATAACAAAAAAGGGGGATATGATGGACCTATTTTCCTTATTTCATTAGGAAATGAGATCCATACAAAGAATTGAATTACGACCCTTAGGTGAGTTAATTCAATGAGTGAATCTTCAGATTTCCTTATGACTGAAGGATGGGGGTCAGGTTCACCAAGAAATTTTGGGAGAAAGACTAAAAATAGCAAACTAACCCAATTATGTCAAATTAAACTTGAAACAACAATAGTAAACTCAAAATAAGCAGAACTGAAAATTAAATTACAGATTTGAGAAGGGAAAAACTATGTTTACCAGTCACCAAAAGTGAGTTTCTGAAGGCTGATTGGGACTCATTTTTCCTAGCGCAAATGGGTCCTATGTTAGGATTTTTCTACAACTTTCAGGAGCCTTTGCTACAGATTTGAAGCTTTCAATTTACTCAGGTGGCAGTGTGTTGAAATGTCAGAAATAACATTTGTAGGTGAGTTTCTATGAGATGACAACAATTTTGACAACTTTTGCAACTTTGTCAACTTCTCCAAATTTTATCTTCAAGATATCTTCAAGCTTTCTTCCACCTAGATTTGCAAGCACAACATAAGAGGGAAAAATTGATTATTTTTGGTGAATGGGGGTTTGCCTTGGTCAAACCTCGTTTTGGTAATCAAACCTCGAAATGAATAAAAACATGAAAGAGGGAATGAAGAATGAACAAAGATATGTTACCACTCAACAAACCCTTGGATAAGTCCTTGAATGAAAATCTGCAACTTTCATGAAATGGCTTCAATAGATGTGGATCTTGAACTTTGAATCTTGCTTGAAATAGTGCTTTGAATGCTTGATTTGATCATGAAACCTACATCACAATGTTAGCTCCAAAAACATGCATGATGCAAGAAGACTTTGATATGATGATTGGATCTTGATTACTACAATAAAACTTTGATAAATTTTCCTTTGAATGCCTGCAATTGTTCTTGAAGTGCTCCCTTAGATCTTAAAAAATGCTCAAAAAAATTCTAGGTGAAATAGAGTGAAATAACCTTGTATTTATAGGTATGTATCCTCAATTTCTTGAAATTCAAATATCACAAGCTGACATTGAATTATGGATTTGAAAACATTAAAATACTACCAAAAACATAATTTAAATTTAGGTCCTAAGGTCTAGGTAGGACCCATTCACCCATGGGCGAATGGGTCCCAGGTCCATAAACCTAGGACACACATTGCTCCAAGTGTTATGGTTAGGCATTAATGAATGTCAGGTTTCCCCTTTAGAAAATGTAATTTAATGGGCTTGAAAAGTGAATTATAGGGCTAATTAAGGCATAACTAAGCTCAATTAATTAAGGGAGCCCAAACTTAGTGGGAAAATGTAAATAAATACATATTTCAACACTAAATTAAGGCACAATTAAGTCCATTTTAAAAAGGAGGGCCAGACAAGTGAGAAAATGTAAAGGGGTACATTTTTCGTCACTATAGGCCCCAAGTTCAAGTTGTAAACTCACAGAAGAATGACACGTAGCCTTGGAGCTAGCATATATCACCTTTTCAAAGCTCCCTATTTTGTGGGCTCGTGCGAATGACCTAGAAAGGAAAGGGTGACATGGATTGAACTCATTGGTTTGATTTTTTAAAGCACTTCAACTTTTGATCAATAGTATTCAAACTTGGCTAAGATAGTTGAGAATTTTTTATCTCACTCATGTTTCTAAAGATCAACGAATCATATTCAAGCTTGAAGAACATGTAGTGAAATGATCCTAGTTCACACAAGCAATAATGGTAAAAATAACTATTTACTACCAGATCTAATTCTTGAGACTACAAGAGTTATTTTTAGTGTTTTCTTTTAATAACTACAAGTGGAAAAATGGTGCTCATACTTCATTGATTGTTTACATACTACTTTTTCCAGAGCGCCATACTCGACTACAATTTTTACTACAAATTTTATGGGGATTTCTACTCTTCATCCAATGATTCGTCAATGTGGAAGCATGGTTATGGTGTTAGGGCCTTTATGGTAAAATTTTAGCTTGGTATTTGAGTTCCACATGTATGCATATGATTTATAGGGTTTTTGGCTAGGGTTTCCTACCTTGTCACATGCCCTATATCTCTCCTATGACCTGCAGATGAATATAAGGCACTTTTATGCTCATTGTAAGGGATCTTCTTGAGTTCTTCCTAGTTTCTCTAGCAGACATTGTATTTTTATGCATTTTGAAATTATAAACAGGCTTATTCCTTTGTATTAATGAGATTTGTCATTTTACCTCTTCTCCCCTTTGGATATGTTGTGTATATCTATCTTACCTTCATGTTTGAAGGAATTTTTACCATTTTCTATGCCTATATGTTGTGTTAACATTGTTTGTATGTGTTGGTTTTGAATCTTTATTTCTTTTTGGTATCTTGTCAAACCCTAACCTCCATATGTACCCTTGTAAATTGGTGGAATAGAGAACCGTGTAAGTCATTTGACTATTTTCGTTGCCACATTGTGTTGTTCTAAGTAAGAAGAAATAAATTCGTTTAGGTGTATCACCTCCCTATCCCCTTTTAAACAATTCTTTCTCTCCCTTTTCCTCTGTGAGTTGGAAGAATAGGACTAGTGATAGGATTTCATGTGTTGGGTTAGACCAACATATGTACACCTAGTTTAGAAAAAGAAGTCAACCTTCTCCAAAGATCTAACCTCAACTGCAAGATCCCACACCTTGAGGTTATTTTTATTATGTCATTGGAATGTTGAGCCTACATTTAGAAGGGTTCAATTTCATATGACAACAATAACATCTAGGGTTGTCATCCTAATCTCCTTATAGGATTATCTTTTCTTCATCTTCTCCAGATGATTCTTAACATCCCAATCCCAACATATTTGGGATAACTCTTACAATTATGCCATTCAAATATTTTAATTTTTATCATGTCTTCTCCACTCTATTTCATCATTGGTTTCAAAATAGGCACTACTATTTATATCTATATTTTATGTCCCTTTCTTTTTCCTTATCTTCTCAGCTATTTAGCATTGTGTTCTTCTTTGACTTCTTCAATATAAGGTGTACAAGTGATAACCTGTGATTAGGGAGGGTTATTTCCTTGTGGGATATCTTGATATGGGAGATCATATCCTTTGGGATATCTTTATTTTTCTCTTCTACTCTTAATTGACTATATTACTAGTTTTCCCTTTATTTAAACTTTTTGTCTCTCTTATTTCTAATTTTCTTTCCACTTTAATATCATAAGCTCACATATTTAATATATAAGGTGTTAACTCTCCTTAGAATTTCTCCATAGTTTCCTCATGATCTATCAATTCCAAAGACCTTTCATTTTCTCTACCTCCATTCAACTGCAACCCCTCTGACGTGCTCTAATTTTTCCTCTATAATTTTTTAGTCATATCTCTCTTGGCATGGGATCCCTGTACTATCACCTCAATAATTCTCCCAATTGGGGGTCTCTCAACTATTTTGCTAACTACCTCATTTATTCTCTCTCTCTCTCTCTCTCTCTCTATCTTTCTCTAATTTATTCTCTATATCTCATTATTTCTACTACTTTATTCATCCTTCATCCCCTATTTATTTTATTTTCCAAGCATTTTCCCTAATTTTTTTCAATAGTCATGTATTTTTGGATCTCGTCCCTTCTCTATGTCGTCACTTTAGTGCCTTATTCCCAAAGGGCTAGTGCTTATTGTGTATTACCACATCTCTTCAAAATAAATATTTTCACCATTTACAATTTAAAAAAAAATCCAAAATTTTCACTTCTCCTCAACTTTTTAACACTAATTTCTTTCTTTGGTATGATCTCCCTTATGCAAAAATAGTCGAGGTCTTGCAACAAAACCAAATGTTGATAGAAAAATAGACTTAAGTCCAAGTTTCAATATTTTGTTATATTTAGTAAACCTTGGTGTGATGCAATAAAAAGAGAACTTAGATATGCAATAAGTACAAACCAAATTATAATAAGTTACATGCATTCATATTCATAAAATCATATATTAATATAATTTAATGGCTTATACATGTCTTATAATTAATCCCTCATGCTTTATTCTCACTTATCATCATCCTTATTCTCACATACATTTAATTCATATGATTCCACACTCTTATTTGCCACTTTTCCCTTCTTTATATAGACTTTTAATTCCTTTCCATCATATCCTTTCATAATAACACTTTATTATCTTATTCTCATGAGTTTTCCTTTTTTTATGATATTTTAATTTTTATATATTATATAGGCATATTGTAGGGGTTTTAAGGCTATTAAGTGATATATAATAGATATATAAGTATGGAAATGACCCAAATTACATATGTGGTGCCTCATAACCTTTTATATATTGACAATGCAATCCAACACCACCAATTATGTATTTGAATAAACAACCATGTCATGCCAAAGCTCCATGCATACAAGAATCTCCATGACATTGTGATCACCACCCTCAATGTACCTACATGAAACTCCAACTAGAAAAAAATCTATAATCTTTCACACATCATAGTCAACAAATATAGATCCCATAATACAATTATCTTAGGTAACACCATTTCTCTACCTCACAAAGATAAACATACTAATGCACCAAGTGACCAAACAAGGCCAACTAATATAATCCACATCAACACTAAAATATTTATGTGTATAGATGACCCACATCTAAGTTATCTATGCAACCTATAAGTATAGATAGCCTACAAAATTGCACAACACAAGATCTCACAATGCAATAGACAAGTTCAACATTACATTAATAACTATGTCAACAAAGACAACAAGAGATTAACATGTATATTTTTCATCACTCAAACACCAAATAAATTCTAGATTCGATATATTGTAAATCCATAAACTAACCATAGCTAAGGAACCCATCAAATAAATCTATATAAATTTAAGTGAATAAATCATATATCAACACTTCCAAACCTAACCCATTATGAAATATTTAGAAAATTCACTGTCATTTATAAGAAGTTCAAAATTGGACATAGTGGGAACAATATATGGCTTGTCAAATAAATGAGAAAATTTATAATTTCCAAGTGGTAGTTCTATTACAAATAATAAAATATAGAAAAAAAAACACTAATACCACTATGTAGTACTTAGAAAAGCTTTCTATCAACTATAAGAATGTAAAAATTTGACATCTTGGATGAAATTTATGCTCTCCAATTTTTTCTCATTTTAGGCCTTAGGAGTTGAACCCCCACACTATTGAGGTGGTGGCTAGATGGTGACAATTGGGCGATGAAACCTAGTGGTGTCACTTGATGACAATGAAATATCGATAGAGTTTGTTTCTTTTGGTTCCTAGATGAAGGGGCTAAGTGTTGATGGCTCTTCTTGGTGGAGGTGGTAGTGACAATGTTGCTAAGCACTAAGACCTAATGGGTTGGTTGCATTTAGGGGCTAGGCCCCACATGCGACTAATAATTGGTATCTCATCCCTAAAATCTATCATGTGAACATAAAAAAGACTAGGGGCTTCAACTCCTTTTAAATCCATGCCCTTAGTTGATGTCATCACCTATACCACCCACTAATCATAATTAAAAATATATGCAAATTTGTACCCTGCTTGTATAAGGGAGTTTTCTAAAGAATTTTCACCAACTAACAATTCCTAGCACTATGGATACATAGTCATAGAAAGTGTATTATATGGACATCAACTATCAAATATTCCTCCATGCACTTAAAATGGCCAAATTTTTTGACTCTAGAATAGGCCAAGTTTTATATGAATTCATATGTTTTTAGGCCTTCCACACTTAATGGCAAGGTTTATTTTAGGCAAGGAGGTCATATAAATAACTTTATTTGTAAAACCATCACAAAAGAGTCTAAACAAAAACTACTCAAAACCCCATATCTATAACACCCTAGATCAACAAACACATTTGAAAACTTGAAAAATACTTTCATTATTTTCCTACAAGACCGTGAATTCAACTATGTACAAGATCCATTCATATCAAGGGTTAAAAATACTAGGGAGATCTCTCCTCCCACAACCTAACAACTAGACTTTGAGACAAAATGAAAATAACTTTTTAGTAATAATATACAATTTTCACATAAGCCTTATGAGATAAAAATATGTAAAGAAAGTATTCATAATCTAAAATGAAAAAGAATAACAAAAATGCCATCAAGAACACAATGGGGAAAATCCAACCTCCAAAAGCACCTACACAAGTTAATGGATAATTTGAAAAAAGATTACATTGCACTTGTAGAGTCTCCATGCAAGATTTTGAAGCATCAATCATCCTAGTTGCACTCCTCCATGTGAAAAATAAAATGAGAACCATGTAGTCAAACATCTTTTAATCCATGATTTCTCATATGCAACCTATAAGTGATGTTCAATCCAACCTTGGCTAACAATCCAAAGTTACATAAGCTAAC